>KZ069350.1:155223-172041 GCA_002091845.1 Anopheles cracens
TATTAGAAAGTTTAAAATCTATTCGAACAAATGAAGTGCAGACGGGCAGCAGCAGCAGCAGCAACACCACCGTAATGCCTTTTTGATCATCGGATAATTATGGCATTATGGCAAAATGGCAAAGATAATTTATCAAAATAGAGGACGCACACCACGGAGGATCCCAGTGCGCGAGGGATCTTCTTGTTGTGCTGTTTTTTGTTGTTGTTGGTGTTGTTTTGGTTTATGGGATTTAGATGGGATTACAATTGCTTAAAGATGCTTTTAATTTGGCAACTGTTGATAAGACCACTTAGGCGCGCTTGTAAGCCAGCCGGTGCCGGTCCGGGGTCACTTTCGAAAAATAAGTATCCTGTTTAAAAATAGCAAAAAGAATACATTAACAAGTAAATTTTTGTTTGACCTTACGGGTACTTATAGCTTAATCCTGATGAACTTCATCCAACCCGGAGTTTAACCTAAATGCGAAGAAATATCCAGCAGTACAACATTCGTCCTGGATATCAGGGATACTATTTTAAATTTTCTGGTAACTTAGCCTATAAAACCAGGGGTTAAAAGACTTTAAGAATTTCTGAATGATTCATAATAACGAGTATTTCTCAAATGTTATCGAGGAGAAAAAACTGTTGTTTAAAGACATTTCGAGATTTCACAGACTTCAGATTTCAGATTCGACGTAAAGAATTGTTTTGTGAAAGTATATTGAAGAACTTGTAGTTCTCCATCTAGTCTTTTTCATGTAGAGACCAACCGTTCTAACGAAACCTTCCTTCTTCTCTCTCATTTCAGGTGAGTCATACCAAATGGTTACAATTCCGAACGCGTCGCGTGGTAAGCCAAAGACCAATTGCACCATTCCGTGTACTAGGAAGGCCCCTTCGTTACGGTTAACCCGCATACGATCGCGCGGTCGTTGTCGTGTACTGTGCCGAACGATCGCCTCGTCTGCGCTATTTTGCGCAGCACAACATGCAAATTCACATGGCCCACGTTCGTTCCATGATAAGAATAGTTTGTCAACCCAGGCAACCGACGCACCGATCGTGTGAAACACCACCGAGGAAATCGAGGCCATGACCATGGACAATGGCTTGTGTTCCTTATCGCCGGTCGTGGGTTCACCTACTTTGCATACGCCACCTTAGAGGATGTTGCTTTATTTGCGTATGCTATTCGCGCTTCTTCTCCGCGCTCGGGGCGTCTAGACCCAGTAACCGATTTGTGCACGGTTAGGGCGTTAGTCACACATCAATTGTCACCGTGCAATTAATGCTCTGTGGAATCGATTGCCGCTCGAGATCGGTGTGTGCCACCGTCCTTCTGCGCGTGTGCGGCGTGTGGCAAGGAGTCTATTTTTGGCCGTCCGGCTGCCGCCACTACGTCGACGCTGAAGATGACTAAACTTCCCCCCAGTCCCGGTGGGAGCGATCGACGCCTTGTGCGTGTTTCGACGTATCGGTTTCCCTCCAGATGGAAGATCTAAGCAAGGTAGCATCTCGCTGTTCTGCTAGCACACCGCGGGAATGGTTTATTTATATGTAACGCTGGAATTCGGGATCGTTTGGCTCCCGGGGGGTGTGAAGTAAACCAACCAAACTGCCCCCTTTTATCTGCCCGCCGTCCTTGATGTCCTAGGCGGGAGCACGGCGAGGAACTGGCGTCACCGATTGCACCGCCCGTGCGTCTCGCGTGCGCATTTCCGGTGTCCGATCGTTCGTGTCGTGGTAGCCAAGAATAAGTCGATCAAAAAACAGCCGCTGACGTGTTGCACGGCACAGGGGACAATTGAAGTGTAAAAATAATTGCCATCATTATTCAGCATCGTTTTTGTAGGGCGCATGTTTCCGTCGTCGTCATCGGCCTCGTCGCCGACGTCAGCGCGAACGGCGCGCGAAAGGCATGCCGTGGATATCATGTCTCGATCGCTAAACCGAGAGCCACGAATCTCACAAGAAGACGCTCCTTACACCCAATTGACGTAATTGAATTGATGTCACGAGAGGCCGCTCGTTGGGTGGGATGGGACGCGGGTATCGTTATTCAACCGACGGCATCGGTCTCCGCTCGCAGTTGGGACAATTATCGGTAGCCCACGTTGGGCGAGGCTGGGACGTCAACATCTTCACCGCCGATAAGAGTGAGAGTGGGCGATATCGATGAGTACGCGAGGGAGCGCGATTCGATGAAAGGATTCGCGACGCGATTTCTTCGGGTTTATAAATACATCGCCTTTCTCGCTCCCCGTGGCAACCGATCCACTGATGATATCGCTCGAAGGCGCTCATTTGGTAGTTCGTCTCACATCGGTGCTCCCACACACGTACCGCGTTCTCATCGTTCAACTCGGAAGGCATCCTCAAACGCCACAAAGGCATGCCGGAGATTGGCTCTATCCGGAGGGTCTTCAGGATGCTTCAGGCCGGCGACTCTCTCATTCTCTCTTCTTTGCCAAATTAATGCACTAATCCGACCACAACAGCACTTACTCATTGCGGTTGAATGCTAACAAGATTAGTGGGTCTCGCCTGTCAGCAGACCCGGCGGTTGGCTAATTCATCCCGAACACGCGTACAACGACGCTTCCTTCTTGGCTCGTGTACACCGCTGTAGTCATCACGTGGAGCATGTGATTGATAGCAGAGGAGGAAACTGCATAATGAAACCGGTTTGTAGTCCCGTCGCACTAGCTCCATCTTGTTCCGGCCATCGTAAGCCTGAAAAGGTCACAGCACAGCAACCGCTACGGACAGACAGGGCGCTTTCAGGGTTAGTTCCTTGTACGGACCGTCCGGACATATGTTCCTCGTAGCGTAAGCACTGCAAGAAACAAGATTCATTGCGCCAAATAAGAAAAAAACGCACCATACCTGATGTTGCTTCAGTTACACGATTAAATGAATGAAGTAACACCTCTTACACTGGGTGTGGTTTTAAAGGCCAACGTCCAACGGCCAAAGGCGCCATCGGAAGACGCTTCCAACGCTTCCCAGTTTCATTCCAGCGGAGAATGATGTTGTCCAGTGGACGGGAAACAGTAGCATTAATGTCAATGTCAATGGAGGGGCGCTGTTTGCTGGTGTAGTAGTGCTCGAAGCGAATTCCGCAACATCGAGTGGACGCTCGAGCGTCCACAGTGCTCTTGACTCTTGAGCCCCGTGGTCCGTGCAAATGGCTTCATCCACATGTACGCGGCTGGTCTCGCTTTTCATACAAGATAGAAAAAAACGCTATAATTTAAGCACCGGAACCATGACGGACTGCCACCCTCAAGCGCGGCGCGGGTTTCGTTAGACCTGAACCACGGTTGGAGGTGGCACACCCCGTTTTTTGCCTGAGATCACTCTCTGGGTGCGTCAGCGTGCTCGGAGTTCTGGTTCTGGTAACCCAGAGTGACAATTAATGCCTCGCTGGTTCGCAGCCTTAGCCCGGTGGATGCGATTTGCCTACTCGTGGTGTAACGTGTAACGGCGCGTCGGTGTTGGAGGATGTAAAAGCGCCTCCACACTGTCACCGGCGCTCACATCCGGACACATTCCTAGAACGCCCCTGCAGAGGTCGTGTGGGGCGTTTTGCGCTCCGATAATGAACGTTTCCAAAAGCGCTTCTTGCGGGGTTTCGGTTGCGTTTTCAGTTGCGCTGATAATTAGTCGCATGATTGCTTTTTGAGCATAATTAATGGACAGGAGAGCGTGTGTGTGTGTGTGTGTGTGTGTGTGTGACGTTATCGGACTGGTGTATCGGGAAACGCCATTGTTCGAAGCGTGGAGGGCGAAAGGGAGCTCATTACTATTTTTACAGCATTCATGTACGGCGTGCACACGTTATGTCACATTGTGGTGTCTCTTTGGAGCATGAGACACAATGGAGCATCATTTTCTGCCGAATGAAAAGAGCCTCGGGTGGGTTGCTGGAACGTTACTCATTTATCAGGCAATTAGCAGTGTGCATCCTATCAAATGACGGGAATGTGCCAGGTGCAGCAAGGAATGGGTTGTTTCATATTTCATAAAGTTTTTTTCCAACTGTGTTCGCATTGTACTCGTGCTTGGTAATTAGTTACTTTGAAAATTGTTTGCTTTTGAATTATTTAACCAATTTAAAATTCATATCTTGCAGTTTTTTGTCTTTTGTGTAATCAATCCAGTTATTTATTTTTGTATTACACGCTGTTTGTCGTTGTTGTACAAATGTTTATTAAATGTTGTCTGCAATTTCCAATTTCGGTTTCGTCAACTGCAAATCGACGTCTTCGAAGACGGAATAAAATGGAGTAGTTGAAATGTTGGAAAGTAGTCTGAATGTTACGACAGTTGTTGTAAAAGGATATACTTTTTTCAAATTCACAACAAAATTGTACCCTTGCTTAACCAGCTTACAAAAGAAAAGGATAACGTTGAAAATTTCATGCAGTCATTTCCACTGCACGCTATACCTATTTTGGCAAAACATTGTGAACCTACCCTGCGCAAAGACTTCACAA
The DNA here is from genome assembly GCA_002091845.1 of Anopheles cracens. Classification (NCBI taxonomy): domain Eukaryota; kingdom Metazoa; phylum Arthropoda; class Insecta; order Diptera; family Culicidae; genus Anopheles; species Anopheles cracens. The sequence goes on from KZ069350.1 coordinate 159,707, forward strand.
GCCCGAAACATAATCCAACTCCGTTCTCCCACTCAGTGACGCCGCACACGGGAACATAGCAAGTATTCGCAGCCAATGCTTTACCTGTGAGTGAAAAACAATGTAATCCACTTAAAAATTTCCACCATTTCGACTTGATTTCGACCGACTTTACCGAAGCCGAAGGACACACACAGGTCCGCAGCAGTACAGTTCATACGCTGACCGACCCGTCTCGTCTTTCAGTCGGCCCTCGAAATTCGAACACGACACGGGACAGGACGACGGCTTCAGTCTTCACGCTTCACGCGGTACAAATTTACTGTTCCGTTTCCATTGGCGGCCCAAAATATACGCACACTTGCAGCTGCAGAACACGCTGTCAGGTGCTCTCGACACATCGGGCTCTGGTTCGGAGTTTTACGGTCACTGGAGAGATCCGGCCGAAATGTGTTTGTGCGAAGACAGGTTTCTTCGGTTCGGCAGAGCGCCACTAAGAAGTTAATCAAACGCCGGTCTGTCCACGTGGAGGCTGCCACGTTGGCCAAGCCATGTCGTGGAGGGAGCAAAACGAGTAAAAAAAGCACAACGATGAGCAAAATTAATGTTCTCTACACTTGTTATAGCCGTGTGCGCGTTCGCTTCGCTTGCTCCGGAAAATGTTTGTTGGATAAAAACAAAACACATTCCATTGTGTGCCGCGTTTTGCATTCCCGAAGGGAAATCTGTTCTTATTCTGTAAACTTTTCTTTTACTGCAGCAGCAGCGGAATGTGGAATTTATTTAAGTATTTACGATCGTTCGCGCGCGCTCGCGCGTCTGTGTGTGTTCAATGGAAAATAAATGTGGTTTGGCCGCTTACCAGCTTGGGTTTGGCGAAAGCGTATAAAAAAAACTTTGATTACCTCTAAATCCCAGTTTGTTTACACTTTTACGTCCAGGAATGGGAGGAGCCAAACCCCTTGGCTGCATCCTTTTGTGGAATACTTGGTAGGCAGCAAAAATCTCTCCAATAATTGCGTTTCGTGCCCATGTCAAAGTGAAATGCGAGTGTTTGTCACCCGGGGAGTACATTACACGATCGAAAATCTCGATTATAACAAGGGCACGTTCGGAGAAAGCCAATTCGTCGGGATTGTTGCTCCCTGAGCATCGCGGACTCCAAATCGAAGGATCTCATGTGACGCGGTTGATCTTGATACGAACCGAGCGTTCGTGTACATTGACACGAATCGGCCATTGTTCGGATTTAGCTACATTTACATCCGACAATGTTACACGCAAGCGTTTTTTATTTCATTTCGCGTATGCTTAGGGTTTCGATGTACACGTGATGAACCGTTTTTGTTTTCATCCCACGAAACCGACCCCGGAGCATGCGGAGATGAGTATGTTGTTGATTCACTTTTACGACCGTTTGCACGAGATGGAATCACTTCGCCGGGGAACGTGCACCATCAATAGGATCTCTTACCCGTGGCGGGATTCGATCGAGCCTCCAACATCGACAACAACAATGCCATCATCATCAGCATCATCCTTGCGCATAGCATCATGATTTTATGTGAGCCAGATGAAAGGCATCATGTTTCACCGGAATGTGAGTCAGAACGAATTGTGTTTACGTCTGCGTTCGTTCCGGGCATACTCATACACGGTGCTGCGTTGTTGTTGATGCTGCTGTTGTGTAAACCGTTTCGGTTCATGAAGAAATCATTGTTCTGGGCTGGAGAAGAAGCTGCCTTCTTGCCGCAGCAGCAGCTCGCCACTCGTACCCGGAAAATGAGAATCGAGCCAACAACAACAAAAAAACGCTAATAAAACAAAATCTTCAGTGGCATCACTTCCGCACTCTGTAATGAAACCCGACGGCAAGAGTGGTGGAGAGATATTAAATATGAGCGCTCGTTCATCATCCTTTCATTAAGCTGCTCATCATCTCAGCACTGCCAAGTGATCAGTTAATAATCGCTGCAGTGAGTAGTGAGTAATTGAAAACCACCTCAAAGGTACGAGAAGCCATACCGGGGAATGTGTCAAATGGTGTCGAATTTTCGCCCGAAAGCTTACTCCGAACTGAACCTGGGACGTGATTCTTTAAAGACGCCCACAGGCAATTACTATGGCATCTTGCTGTTTTCCCACCGACGGGAAAATGTTCTCATACTGCGCATTGTTATCTCGCAGCCACCCCCAGGAAACCCTGCGGCAATTGTTCGGGAGTGTACTAATGACGGCAGCGAAGATTGGAAAGTTGTTGAAAAAGGAAAAGTGTTCGCCTCACACCGCACACCGGTTCACGCTTTAATGCTCTTTCAATTCTAGCACGCTGGGCTGACGTTGAGATGGACAAAGTTAATCGGAATATTATTCGCCCCTAGGCCAGGCCAGGCCGGGCAGTGGATGCATTGGAGGACTCTCCCCGGCGAAGTCAATATTTTATTCAATGCAAATGCGTGATTTGAATGTTGTTGAGCTCTCCACTGAGGAAGGCAGTTCCTCGGAAAGGAAAGTATTAAACGAAGTTGAAAGGATGACTTGGAGATGGGCTTTTTTTGCACGTGTTTCGTTTCTTCCGAACGGTAGCAGTTTTTCCCCCCTCATTTGTGGGATATTTATTCAAACCCCGAAGTAGCACAAGAACTGCTTCGTCCGAGCTGCGTCAGGAGCAGTGGGCTGGAAAGCCGTTGCGTTGTTGCGTTCGCTACTCCTCATTAATCTTGTGTGCTGCTCATTGAACGGTCGGTTCAAAATATATTCATGCATTAATCGATGCCGAACACTGAGGCTACGGCAGGGAGACCGGGTGATTGAATTCGGGTTTGTTTACACAACACATCTTAATCGCGCTCCTCCACCCCTAGTCGTACACCGAACGTCCCCGTTTTAGCTTAATCGTCCATGAATGGAGTTCCTGGAGTTGCGCCATTGTTTCGTACTTCCTTCGCGCTCGAATGGTACGTAAACATGGGCACTTTATCTACGGAAGCGTGCGTGCGTGTTAGAATAATATGGAAATGTCCGGTGAACCTGTGCGCCTCGAGTCGAATATGGACAGGGCGTCCAATTGAAATCGACGCCACAACGGGTCAATAACTGAAGAACAATGCTTCCGTTTGAGATATGTCCGAGGGAAACAAAATATGCTTGGGAAGACATCAATCCCCGAAGGTAACTAATTTCCTTGTCGCAGTAGCTGGCGCCAGTCTGGTATCAGATGGGAGTTTCGAGCTTTGGGAGAGATTGCTAACCCACTTCGGTTCTATCAAGCCTACCAATATGAATATGTTAACCGATTGGTTAAATGGAATACCGTTGACATCGGTTGCTGATATCACACTCTACTAAATCATGTACGAAATCCAAGTAACAAATAGACATTGTCCATGGACATTTCATAAAGTCCAACAAATTGGCTCTAAAACAAAATAGCTTGGTTTCTTGTGATAAGCATAAAAGCCAAAATAAGAAGTATTTCGACTTTCTTTTACGACCCGAAACTGTCGATAACACTCTCTCCCGGTAGACTGCCCGATTGTTCGATCCAATTCCACCCGTGCAGATCCGATCAACTGATGATCCAGTGTTGTCCATTGACGGGAAAAGAATTAAACCATCGGTGGTGCTATTATTAATCGTTCTTGCGTGTGCCGTGTCCAACGAAGAAAGCCCCTCGGCTCGGCGGCAGAAGCAGCAGGGAAAATGGAGGACTTAAACGAGATCGATTATGTGTCACAAGGAAATGGAGAATTTAATTATGCCTCCATGGTGGCATTCCGGCGACGAGCGTGGAGCTCGAAGGCAAAATTTTAATGGACTCAATAGTAATCATCGATTGACTAACGTTCGCCTTCCGGTTTGTTGTCGTTGTGTGCGTGTGTACGGGTCCTTTTGTCATTCTGCTAACGGTCGGTAAGCGTCTGATGTCTATCGAAGCTTGATAAATGGGCGCGTTTTGTGTTCGTCTATAGATCAAGCTAGCAAAGCTAGCTTTTTTGTTCCGTGCGCCGTACGTTTGGTACAATTCTTTGGATTGGATTTGATAAGCGTATTACAGGATGCTTACTAATCTTTGCATCTTTTATTCATTTGTTCTACGATTCTGCTACCAAAGAGATTATCAAATCGGATTTAAGATAAAGCAGAAACGAAAAATGTACTGAACATAATTATATTTAGAGAGCCTATTTTCCGCTAGCCATAGGTTGAAACTTTCTCCAAAATCGTGAACGAACCTTTTTTCTTTCTACCGCGCATTTCCTCTTCTATCGCACTAAATCAATCCATCATCGGTAGCACCGAACAGCACCATCATCAGCCTGCAACTCAATCAATTTTCCTTTCGGTTCGACCCGCCGACTAGCCGTCACTCGCGGCTCTCGAACGCATCCTCGAGCTTTCCACGCGCGCGCGCTTGATTGCCGTGCTTCACGAATTCAATAGCGAAAGCTCGATTGATTCGGTTCGATTTTTGTAAATTACATCCAATCGAAGTCTCGAGTCGAGCAGCCATCGGCAACAAAGCAGAAAAGGGAAACAGAAGACGGAACGAGGCACGAGCGACACGAGGTAAATGGCCGAGTAATAAGGAAAAGTTCCAGCACCCAATCGGGCCAATGCTTCGCTCGAATCTTCGGAACGCAAAACTGTGTTTCCGAATTCCGCAAACGGAACGAAACGCGAGAATTGCCGCGAGACAAAACGCCGAGCAAGTTTTGGAAGAATCGCCGACACCGTGCGCTGTTTTCGCCGTGTGAAATCTTTTCTCCCGTGGGCTTGATTGGTGCAACTTCATCAGTAGTTCAAACGCGGCTACGTTTTGCATATTTTAAACCCATCCACGCTCGTGATGCTGATACAAACTTTACCGGGGGAAAAGTTCTCCGCTGCGACGAGAAGTTCACGATCATGGCCAATTTCTCACCCTGAACTCTTGGAATCTGCTGTGGAGAATGTATGGATGAGTAGCGCTCCAACGTTAAAGTGAACAGTATCAAACAATAAGAAGATTTTGTTTAATAAATTCGCGTATTGCAAAATGCTCAAAAACTCTATTTATTAACAGATAACAGACTCTAATAGACAAAATTTCAGGATTAAATTGAATACCTAATGTGGAGTGGAATAACCTCTTTTGTGCTATAGAGGTTTAAAGTTTGAAAAGTGTCAAATGATACCTGAAATGACGGTTTAGCGTCAAAGTTTGAGCCAACATGAAAACTTCTAGCCTGGTACTGCCCTCAGCAAGAATTATGCTTCGTGTGTTCCGGTTGCTGAAGGGCGAGGGAAAACCTTCGGGACGTGAAATTCGAACCTCCTGCAGGGTTCACGGCAACGCGGCCGTCGCTGCTAATTATCTGCCGGCGGTTTTCTTTCCCTCCCGTTGTGTGCCGCACTCTAATAAAGTGCGTCTTCTTTGTGGCTGGAATTTTCCGTGCAAACGCTCGACGTAGCGTGCCTCCGTCCAGAGTGTGCGGATGTATTTTCTTTCCATTTTCCATCGCGCCGCGGAGTGGAGCTGGGGTTTATAAATATCTCCATGAGATCATGCGAGATCCCCGTATTCCTGGACATGTGTGTGTGTGTGTGCAGGAAAAGCTGATCGTTACACGGAACTGAAGCGTGCCCTTTTCAGCTCGGCTCGGGAAAATCATCCTTTTGTCGACGTTTGCGAATATCATGTGCGGTGGAATGTTTGGAGCGACCGTCGACGGCGACCCCAGAGTGCAGGGAAGGGGCGTCCAACGGGGATTAGAACAGTCGCGCCCTGTTGAGGATCGAGTGATCGGCGTCGCCGGAGTGATGATGCGGTCGGGAAAATGCACGCTCCGATGCTAATTGCAAATAATCGCATCGACCAAGCCAAACAACCGACGCATCCGGGATGACTGTGGGGCGTGGTGCAGCTAGCGTGCTTGCGTGTGGTGGACGGTAGCGAATTCTCGCGGGTTGTGGAACCGTGGGACGCGGGAGAAGGCGAGATTAAATTAATGGAACGGTTAGCATGAAGTGTGCGGTCGCAGTTGTTTTGGTCTACCACATGGTGCACTTGTCTGTGTGAAAAATGTGCCGAGCTGGGATCAAAAAGGGCATTGAATCGCGCTTGATGTTTATTGCAAAACGCGGCTGTTGCTAGTTTCATCGAGTGGAGCGATGATTCGATGCATCTGAATAGTATGCATGCGCTGGTGCATGTTGAAAACAAATAGCGATCATTTCATTCCATTTTTGGTTTGAAACAGCGTTGGACATTCCTTCATGGCTTTATGGCTTCAAATAGCTCTAAATAACTTTGTGAACAACAGGGTTATACAATTTTTTCAACATTTCCCAGAAATTTCTAGCAGAGATATTACTTTAGGAATTTGGAATATGGAACGGTTCAACAATTCAAAGTTCTTGTATTTATTGCATTAGTATCTCCAGGATGTAAGCCTTTTTTCCAAGTCCTTTCAACCTACTTTCCAAGAACATACCCTTATCGATCGATGCCATCAACCCTTTTCTAATCGTTATTTTCGTTTCATCTCATCCCGTGTCCTTAGAACGGAAAAGGAAGCTCCAATCTTTACCGACGCAGTTTTATGTCGTCGCTTCCCATGCGCACGGTGGCTGATAATCTCCCGGCGAGGAACGGCACGTGTGGGCATGGTTGCTTCAAAGGATCTAGCATCTGTTTGGCCTCCATAACACCGTCAGCCGCGATAAACCTTTAACGGAAGTTACGAGCTGTTGTTGCTATAATTTTTGTCAGGCATTAAAGATCTAATGTAGCTCTGATTCTATAAGGAGCAATCTGTGAATTGGATTCAATGGCTTTCGAGATTATCCATCAAGCCTATAAGAATAGAACAATAATGAAACACGAAGTATTGACAAGTAAGTCCGCAGATATTGGAAAAGTATATTACCATGGAGAGAATAAACTTTTTGAAGATAAACATCTTAGAGGCTGAACTCGTTTTGACGTTGATCTATCTACACAAGCTAGACCATTAGCTTGAAAAAGCTTATAGAAGCCTCCGAAAGGTAGTCGGAAAAGGAAGCTCCAATCTTTACCGACACAGTTTTATGCCGTCGCTTCCCATGCGCACGGTGGCTGATAATCTCCCGGTGAGGAACGGCACGTGTGGGCATGGTTGCTTCAAAGGATCTAGCATCTGTTTGGCCTCCATAACACCGTCAACCGCGATAAACCTTTAACGGAAGTTACGAGCTGTTGTTGCTATAATTTTTGTCAGGCTTTAAAGAACTAATGTAGCTCTGATTCTATAAGGAGCAATCTGTGAATTGGATTCAATGGCTTTCGAGATTATACATCAAGCCTATAAGAATAGAACAATAATGAAACACGAAGTATTGACAAGTAAGTCCGCGGATATTGGAAAAGTATATTACCATGGAGAGAATAAACTTTTTGAAGATAAACATCTTAGAGACTGAACTCGTTTTGACGTTGATCTATCTACACAAGCTAGACCATTAGCTTGAAAAAGCTTATAGAAGCCTCCGAAAGGTAGTGATCTGCTTGAGGTTATAATATCTGCTTTGATCTGCTTCGTAAATAAATTGTTGCCTTTTGTATGAACATACAATTTGTCCCATATTTTAGTCAGAACTTAGTGCTTCAAAGTATTATCTAGAAAACAACAAAGTTAGCATAACAACACAACCCAACTAGTCGGGCAGAACAAATCCGGGGCAGAATGAATGGGTAGCACACATTGTAGCTTGCTCGGTTTTGCATGACCGACCAGAGCGCAACTCACACTTGGCGGCAGTTTATTGTGTCACTGTGGGTGGCAGTTGACGAGCATAAAGTGCATCCTTCCGGCGCTCGCACCAAACAACGCCGGCAATTCGAAAGATGCAATCGTGTCCCCGACAGGCTGCGACGGAGGAATGTTTCCCCGTGGCATGACATTCCCGCTCAGAATTGTATCACTTCAGGACAGGAAAATGACAAGAACGTGTCGTTACAAGCCTATGGCTCGCTGCCGAGCTTGCAAAACAATACCAACGAGTGATGAGGAGGACGATGACAATGTGGAGCACACACACACCGTTCTCGACATTACTCGACATTAAATCCATTTCAAGGCCGCACCGAATCGGAGGTGAACCGGGCGCGCTGACACTCGCACTCGGGCACGGCAGCGTGATGTGCCCGTGCGAGATTGATTGATTGAGCAACGGTAACAGCGCAGGGCAGCGCCAAACCATCCTGTTACACAACACCGCCGTGGGTGGGAAAGCTTACAGTGGATTTGAACCCCCCCTTCTCGCTTAAGACAATCAATGTCACGACGGGCTTCATACCGACGGGCCGTGCCAAAGGTCAGACTCTATTTTTGTGTGTGTTTTCCCCCCCCCCCTGGTGGCACCGCTCAGCCGTGAGATGCCGTGGTTGCGAAACGGTTTCGAACGATCGAACACCGATGCTCGCAAAATCGAATCTCCGCACCAGCCCGCCATTGTGCTAGCTATTGTAGCGTGAGTAGTTCGGGCAGGGATGAAAATGTACGAACGGGGTAGCATGTTCGGCTAAAAATAAAATTCTACCCAAACCGGGCCATTACCGGGCTGGTTCGAGTGCACGGCGAAAGTTTGCACATGTTTCCATTCTCACGTCGTAAAAACTTTTGCCTCGAAGCGTGTGCGGTTGGGTTTACCGGTGTGTGTGGTTGTGTTTTTTCTTCAAGCTGCAGGATCATGTGTTGCAACCGTGACAAGATTCTTCCAAGTGTAAGAAAAACATGTCTAAAACCCTGTGTGAAAAAGCCGCCTGTTGACAGGTTTGGATAATAGTACCCATTGACTCCCGATAGTGGATCACTAGCGCAAGACAGGCCACCCGCTCGTTTATCAACCATGTACATACTTTGCGTAATCCAGCGTTCGGATCTATGGACCCGACTGCCGGACGCTTGCTTTGCCACCAATCCGTGCCGAACGAGATAGCATCGGAATGTGTAACTACCGGTCACTCCCCTCTCTCTCTCTCTCTCTCTATCGTGCTCACCACAGTGGTGACCGATTTGTTACAGCGCACGGACCACGCGACATGATGACACTTTGAGCCGACACCACACAAACGCCGGAAAAGCGGCTGACATGCGAAACACTAACAAATTAATGAATGAGCGCAGAGTTTTGGTTGGGTCGAGGGGAGAATCCGGTAGGAAGGAATCCGGAACGAACGGACCCGCCGCCGTGCAAGTCAAGTCGCGGTCGTGAGTGACAGGCTAGCGTTGGTCGGGAGTAGTGCCAGCAGTTCAGAATGCTCTGTGTAACTTTTCGGTTTTAATTTGTTCAAAAACAACAAATGACAATACTAACACTGGTAGAAGGTAACTGGTTTTTGACATTTGGAAACTTGTTACAAAAATAAAGCTTGAAGTCGTCAATGTATTCACTCAGTCCAATATATGTCAACTAAAAGACTATGATTCCAAACATGGTCCAAACATGCTTTGAGAAAGACTCTAAGAGATTGTGGTACTTACGAACTCGACAGAATCCAAGGAATACTAAGTGTACTAAGTACTCCAGTGGGAATGTTCTAAGATATTCTTCTGGATTACACAAAGGGGCTGGGATGATACTACAGAAATTGATTAGTAGATCGATTAGATAGTCTGGATCAAACATTTAAGCATAAAGTCCGTTGCCTTTTTGAAGATAGTTTCAAACTTCCCAGTCTCCTAATACACTACATTCGATTCGACTTTCTCGTATTTCAAACGTATTGGAATGAATTGCAAAAAAATGAATTGCTTCATCAAACTCATGCCACAGCATCAATGAAAGTCGTGTTTAACATGCCGGCGTCATCGCCGCTGCCGCTGAAACTATCTTGATGAGACGGGACCAGTGAATGTAAATTTCATTCATTGCCCACAAATGGAGTCGCACATTCCGTTTGACAAAACACACCCCAAAACGCGCTTTTCATTTCAAAGTTTACATTTTCGCCCGCCCTTTCTCTCTTCCGCGAGTCGATATTCTGCTCCACAGAGCCCGCAGAGCCCGGGATGCTTGCGCGCGAACTGGCCTGGCACACCGAATGCGGGCGACAGCAAGAAAAAAAAAGCACACGAACGATTTGCATACAGATTAGCTTGCCAAAGCCGAAGAATGACGCGACTGAATGTGGGTTTCCGTTACACAAAACCCATCGCGAACGCACTTTTTCACATCGCCCAGCACCTTTTTTTTCGCTGGAGGGAGAGTGAGTTATACGTCTGCCGGGTTGTTTGGCCTGCTCGCCCGCCCTTCTAGCTTCGCTCGGGCCTGGTGTGCGAGGAGTTTAGGCAACGGCCGTAAAGCAGATTAAGATTACCGCTACCGGGAAAGTTGGTGTGCGTGGTGCGGTGCGTTATGAAGTCTTCAACCCCGGGGTCTAACCCCATCACGCGTTTTGCTGTTGCTTCGGTTCGTTTTTGTTCGGTACGGGAGCTTATGGCTTTCTTTTGCGGTGTACCAAACAGGCAGCACCCACTTTTCTCCCCCAAGCGGCTGGGCGGAGAATTTCGCTGCGTGCAACATTTGGTTTTCTTGGGTGGTGGCTTCCACCAGAGTTTCACCCCCTGGGTGACCCAGAATTCCGGAATTTTCTCCCCAGCTCTGTGATGCATTGTTTCCGAGCTTTTTCCCCCCATCTCGGTGCCGGTGAACCGTTTATCGCTTTAAACGCAGCGATTCCAACCATCCCTGGTCGTGATACACTTCCGCTGGAGAGGAGAAGCAACGGCAACAAAAAATGGCGTAGAATTACGCGAAACGAACGGGTTAAACGGCAGAGTCGAGATCGTTTATCGATCGGTCGAGCCGCCATGCCGCGGACACTTGCGGTCTATCGATCGAAATGAAGTGAGTTTTTTGCCTGTGTGTGTGTTTTTTTTTGCTCATGCCACATCGATTTTGTTGCCGCTTTAAGTGGCCCCAACCGCAACCCGGCACGCATTCGGTTGCATTTCCGCGTTTCGTGCTTTTGCCTATCCCGGCAACCATCATCGCCCGGCAAGCGTGATGATGGTGATGATGCCGATAGAGCGGTTTCTATATTTAAATCGCCCACAAATGCTTTCCTCACGATTTCCATCAGCAGCAAATGGCGATGAGCCGATGTCACTAATCCACGCCCGAAGACCACTCCTCTCTCTCTCACATACACACATACACGCAGAGACAGACGGACAGTAGAACTCCGTGCAGTAATTGCAACGATGTGTGCAGCTGCATCGTTTGAAAGCAAACTCCCACACGGCTCGATATTGCCACCTCCAAGAAACTGCGACGACGACGACGATCGGTTGCAGCTCTCGCACTTCAGAGTGCGGGTGAATGGGTCCGACCCGTCCCCCGTTTGTGGCCCAATTTCCGCCACGCTTCAGCTCCAATTGAATAATAACATTTCAAATTGGTTGATATTTTATGCAGTCAGTCGCAGACTTCAAGCTGCAAGAAACGATGGTTGTGAAGTGGGATTCGCTAAATCATGCTGAAAGCTGTTAAATTTCATTTGCATTGATGTGACGCGAAGGTTCGTATCGATCGAGCTCGCTTTTGGGCTTGAAAATGGGCATTTAATGATGAGTTGAGTCATGACCTAGTCATGACTCATGAAGTACCTTTAATGCCAATAGGAGTGAGTTTAATGCAATACATTTTTCTTTTTAAGTTGAAGCGTGTAATACGTAATAAATTCACTACTTGAAGTTCTTTAGAACTCGTGTTTTTTACATGAGCAACAAAGTATGATACTTGGAATAAACACATGACAAAGCAAGGCTAATATTGCTGTCCTAAAGAGGGGATGTATCCGCATCTGTTATAGTTCTTGTGATACTTTGTAGTGTCATAACAATGTATTTGGTAGATAACGCTGAAAAATGTTTCTTTTGACAGATAAATACCAGACTCATGCTTCAGCCACATTTCGAGGTTATGTTCTATTTCAAAACTAAATGACTTCTCTTCAATCCTTCTTCTGTCGCCATGTTGCTATTCTATTTGAAGCACCACTCAAGGGCACTGTAAAAGCTTCATCTTGCCGCAGCAACACCGCGTATTGCTTCAGAACCTTTTTTTTTTGTTTTTGAAACATTTTCCCAAACATAAACAAAAACAAAACTGAAGTCACCTTGCAAAGCTATTGCAGCATCCGTCGCTGGTCGTGGTTGAACAATGAGCTTGTGCAGGTAATACGCCCCCCTTGGAAAAGCTTGCACAACCCACAATCGGCATAATTGTACCGTGCATAATTACACCGGGAAATATCATCTCGACGATGGAGCAGATTTTTGCGTAAAAAGGTCGTTTTTATTTATGCGCTTCGAGTGCAAGGGATGGCG
>KZ069351.1:15386-26164 GCA_002091845.1 Anopheles cracens
CCATCTGACGTTATACTAACGAATCTACATTACCTGCTATGAATGCTGTATCATGTATTGTTTTTACTATTCTCTCATTTTTCAGGGGCTCCAAGCGTTAGTGCCCGCAATACCACCCCAGTCGCCTACCCAGGGTCTCCGTTGCATCTTTCCGTGGAATTCTGTGCCAATCCTCCAGCGTATGCAGCACGATGGTTGCATGGTGATCGCGTCTACACACCCGGCAACCAGTACGGCACGGACGTGCTTGCATATGGTTTCATAGTGAGTACAAATTATCCGCCTGAGCATATTAGTGGAAGGTGCATATTATCAACAAACTAGCGTCAAACACTCTCTGAAACTTCAAAACTGATTGTTAAAAAAAATCCTTTTTTGGTTTCCAATGTACGAGCTTTAAACTCACTGAGGCACTGCATACCTCTCTGGGTTGATTGCAAACGTGACCGCATCAGCTTTCCTGATGCACTATCTACCCTTTTGTTAACGCTCTCCATTCATCCGTTCTGATCACGGGTTCGATTCGCTGTTCTGCTTCTGTACGCCTTCCCCAACAGGATCTACCGACACCGTTCTGCAAGGAGGCACGTCTGACCTACGTGCACATGCACGAGAAGGTGCCGCGGACGTTCTACTTCATCGTGTCCTCGCCGGGCGGTGTGGCCGAGGCCGTGTTCAAAGTCAACTACACGCTCAAACACAAGCAAATCGGTTCCTCCTCGGGTTCGTCCGCTTCCGGAGCCGGTTCCGGATCCTTCGGCAGTCCCTTCTCACTGTCCTCTTCGTCGTCGTCATCCGGCTCCGGCACGACCGTGAACGGGGGCAGCTCGGGCTACAAGATCAACACCAACACCATCAACACCGTGCCCGGCAACGGGATGGACGACGACGAGGAGCTGATGGAACCGGAAGAGATTCACTTTCCCATCTTCTCCGGGCGGAGTGCTGGCCGCGGTGATCTGCACGTGGCGTTGCTCGCGATAAGCAGTGCATTGTGCATTGCTGCAACGTGGCCGCTCATTCACAGTCCCTATTGTTATATATAGTGAGGTCATTTATCGGTAAGCTTAAAGTATTGATTTTAATTATCCTATCGAAAATTATTTCTGTCTCATTCCAAAAAGTCATCGTTACAATCAAGATTTAAATTGAATTTAATTCGAACTCTAATCGGTTTCTTTCGAACGCTTCATTCAAATGGGTCGATATTAAGATACAGTGACGATCTATTTTCTATTTTAAAACATAACAGAGATAATAACGGCCTAAAGGCTTTGTAAATGCTCTATAGCAAGCATTCCCCTTGAGCTTGCTTCTTCAAACTCCTAAAAACTCTCGTGAATGCTTGACCAGACTATGGTTCTCTTCATTACTACAGCCTAAATTCAGACTCTAACGAATTAAAGGTATGCAATTTTCAAACACTCTCCGCATCAGCTCTGTGCTCCTTCACCACACTCTCACTAAGGTCACTCATCTTCATTTTCCAACTCCTCATGTCTGATCGATTGCTCTCCGCTACCGTCTTACCCTTCCACAGATGCTAGAGATGCAATCATACCTTCAAAACATTACGGAGTTGACGGAAAGATGTACATGTTGAATGTAAGCAAACGAACTTAAACGATCGAGCTATAAACATCCGAACCAAAAACCGCGTTGTACACACCTCATCAACAAAGGGGGAAAAGAACCGAAGTCAAACATGCTTTGAGAAGTTTCTTGGAAATGAACAAAAAAATATTACAACAACAGACTTGACAAGTTGAGCACCTTACATGCAACCTGATGAGCTGGAAATTGGACATAAAGGAGCAATTTTTTGGAGCAAAATATATATTTACCGTGACGAAGGGGCGAGTGATTTGGGATGAGGAGACAGAGACAGACGGAAGGCAAACAATGGAGCAAGACACAAATGGTGCTTAAATTACCGATCTCGTTTTGAGAATGTTTGCCTCGGGCAAAACGCCAGTGAAAGGTTGATTTTCTCGTTAATTTAGTACAGCGAAGTTTTTTTTTCGTTCTGCTCACCATTACTATTCTGATGCGTCATAAACAGCAACAACAAAACACACCTGTACATACTAGCCAAACGAATGCAAACAGTCATAAGCATACCGCCAGGAAAACGTGAGACGATAAAACGCGTTTCACTTCATCCCTCCCAACCTGAGTTAAAGTTCCCTTGTCGTCGTTGTTGTGTAAAGAAATCTAGGTTCGCACGTAAGATCAAACATCAAACAAACCAGTGAACATTTAGGGAATTAGGTACTAGGTAAAGCCGGGCAAGGGAGACGAGAAAGCTGCCGTTGCCGACAGGGAAGAAGAAATTAAAACGGCGAGGTCGATTTTGTTAACATAACGCGTTCAAACCCGAGTTGGCGCACACGTTTTTTTGTGAATTTGCCTCACAGTGAGGATTCTGCGGAGAAAAAGAACACGAATGGTGCAATGGACTCTTTTAATCGCAAATGTACTGCTTCAACTACCACACTATCACGCTGAACAAACGCAGACACACACTATCTGCCATCATCGTAATGGTGTAGGCAAAAAAAGCATGAAAGCTAAGCTATTCCTCCGAGCGGAAACGGAAGCACACCTTAAACCGGCTTATTTAAATGCTTGCTGTAAACTGTAAACTATCCCCTCTTAAAAACATGAACAAAACAAAAAAACAAACGGTATCTTTCCTATCCTAAACTAAACGTGTTAGCCCGCGTGCGCTGGCGTATAACTAGTCATATGAGGTAAACTAGTCTTTGTACACAAAGCCACCGCTACCGGTTTGATTGTTGTCATTCCATCGCTATCGTTTCCATTTCCTGTAGAGTAAACTGTCACATTTCATCTCTAGCGGTAAGTTTCAATCCACGAGCAATTCCCCTATAGGTTCGAGCGTGTAATCGAGCGTTTAAGGTGGGCAGAGGAGGTACTGAGAAACGAATCAATTAACGTTACGTTACGAGCAGCTCCCACCACCGGCGGAGGTGTCCGCTAGGTTAAAGAAGGTACATTAATTTTAGATAACATTGCACTCGTGCATCGACGCACCGGAAACGCCCGGAAACCGCCCAACCTAAACGCAGCATTATTAATGTCGTCTTTTGCCGTGGAATGCCGTGGAAACGCATCATCTTTCCAGCCTCTATCCTTCTATCTATCGAACGCAACGTTTCTAATCCTCCTTAGAGTCCATGAGTCCATGATGAACAAGTTAACACAAACACACACGTGAGCTCCACCGGTGAGTGGCGGGAGGGAGAAAATAAAATTGTTAAAATATTTCAAACCAAGCGGATCGAGCAGGATCGAGCAGAAAGAGATAAATTGTACATACGGGAGACAGTGAACGAATTTGGAGAAGTTAGGGAAACGAAAACCGAAAAGCCAAAATAGCACTATAAATGATACTAAAATGTGAGCAAAACAGAAGCTCGAGTAACTCAACCGATGTTACTCTGCGGAGACGAAACACAGAAACCCGTAGATCGTACAGACGGGGCTAATTCATTGGGCGGCGCTGTACCGTCCTTAAAGGACGATCTTTGAACTTTAAGTTCTATTCTACGTTTGGTAGGCTCCGTTCCGAGGGATGAGTTTTAAATGGTGAATCTCGCTCAAATTTACGTACTTCGTAACTCGTTCTGTTTTGCGCGTAGCAGGAGGTGAGAAAACAACTTTTTTCAATTGCGAAATCCAACAGGACACTTTCATCTCATTATCATCATCTTTGAGGCAGATCGCGCTCCAAATGTAAGGTAATTTTAGTTCAACATGTTCCAGTCCAACATGTGTGTTAACGAGCGACATAAGGAAAACTGAACGTTTAGTTCATTTATAGCCCCAAGCACACCTTAGAATCGCCAAAATGAACAGAAATGAATTAAACAGCAAATGAATAAAATAGAGTAACAGTGAATTAACATGATTGTCATTTTGTACAAAAAGAAACGGAAAAATAAACTGAAGAATTATTATCGAATGTAAGGCCGCTTTGCGGTTGTGTTTCTTTTACTGTTGTGTGCACCACTTCCGAACCAAAACTCCGATATGATCCGAAACATTAGGAAATCCTCTTTTCCAGTTTTACATACAGGTGAGGTTAGAGGTAAACCTTTTGATATGATTAAATGTTGCCCCAAAGTTAAAATATGCCTACAGATGTACAAAATTTCTTACTTAAAAAAGGTAAACCATCGATTGTCATTCAACGATATCTTCTTGCTTCCGAATACGCTTACAACATTCAACATATTGTCCTTTACACAACTAGTCTGCAACCGATAGATATACTATGCGTATACATTCAGTGTAATGGTGGAGAGTCGATTGCGTTGGGTGAAGAAAACCTAAGATCCTAGCTAAAACATCTTTATCCCGACCAATCAGAAGTGAGAGAAATTGATCTGGATCATCCAGAACTATCCAAACTGTTCACCTATGATCTGGAGTGATCATGAGCAATCCGAAGACGAACGGACGAGTCAGCTGCATCTTCTGGATCAATCGAATCTGCTGGTTTATACGGATTGTTGTCGTTCTTCTGGATTAGCCAAATTATCGTTTAGATCATGTCGAGCAGACGAATCATATCCACAATTTCAATCTCTATTCGGAAATTATATCCCGCTATGACATTCTTTTTCACGTCAAGCGATTGAGACTACACACACCATTCTGAATGCGAGAGGGTAATATTGCTTTTAATAGTTCAATATCTCAATCGAAAAAAAAATAAAGCCAATTTTAAATAATTCCTATGTGTTTTCAACTTGCGCTAAGGCGATTTCGTATTCACAAGCAATCGCTAAACGTAAAATGTTGAATAAGGAATAATATCTGCCCCGTCGGTGAATTTGTTCAAACTCAATCAGTTTCACTTAGCATAATACATTAAGAAGAATTTTATCTTTGAATTTAAATATGTAGCTAAGTTTCTTTTTTAGGTATTGATAATTTCAACACAACTCGCAATTTGTTGAGTATCGGCAAATCAGCGAAATTTGTCATCTTAAAATTAATCAAAAATTAGAACGATTCGTTTAAACATATATGCACATTGATGAAACTGTTTATTGTTACTGTTTATAACACTAGTTTTGTGTTGTTCTTTTTCTATTTTTTACACTTTTCCACTCTAAAAATATTTTTATTTTATTTTATTTATTTTTTAAGTCCACCTAGATGGTTTAACGAAGTGGTCTTAAACACTAACTTAAACTTATGTACTTAAAAGATATAACAACTAAGGGCAATGATAGAGGCGGAAAGGAAGGAATAGATTAGGTAGGGAATGAAGAAGAGGTTTGGATAAAATTGTGGGAATGAGCCCGGAAGGACGAAATCGAGGAATGGAAATCAAACAGGGAGAAGAAGGAATTAAATGAATTTTGTCTACTTTACCTTTTTCCTACGCTGTAAAGACTTAAACAAAACATTTAATCATCAATAAATTTGAAAAAAGCTGGCTAGCAAAGGAAATATTAAGAAAACGAACTAAATAGAGAATGGCAAAGTAGTACTTTTTAAAACAATATTTTCTTTGCAAACACACCAATAAAACCTGTTTGCATGCACGCAGAAAATTGCTGTTCAATTTCTAAATGTTACAAGGCTCCTAAGACACGAGGTGTTCTACATATAGGGAATAAAGTAATTAGCGTTAGCTTTGTACATTTTCAAAGATGTTGAGTTCTTAATATGGTTATATTAAGAATACAACATAAAGCTGATGAAACTATTCCACGTGTACAGAAACATAAATGAAATACTTTTGCCTGCATTTTCCTCGCACTCTACGAGCCTCACGCCCGTAATACCCACAGCAAAGTCCACCCAAGGAAAAGGGCACAAATCTTGGTCGTTCACCGATAGAGGGTAAAACAAAAAAAAAACACACACACACACACGCCCGAACCAACTGTACGCAACCACCAACGCAGGAAGCGGCCGGCGGGTCTCATATTTTACGTTTTAATGCGAATTTACGTGCATATTCTTCGTGTGGTTAGGCGAACAGCAATATATTACGATTCGGTGCACTGACAAGGTTCAGCTTTTTGCTCGTTGTTTTTTTTGTCTCACTCAGCCACCCGGAAGTGATCTTTTAGAAATGGGATGCGAGGAAACGGCCATTCACTATCGATTGCGAGGGAACACATTTTCAGCTCTTTCAATAGTTCAAATCCGATGAGTTGTTCTCACTTTTTTAGACGTTTGATTTTTAACGTGGATGCATTTTTTGTTAGAAATCCATTTGGATGGTGAAAGAAGGTAAAAGCAAACGGTTTAGAATGAATCCATCAGGCAATCCATTAACAGGTCAAAAGAAGTTATAAAGCATGTAATTTATTTTCCGTGTACGAACGTCCTTATAACTGCAATGGAAGCCACTCTAGGCACTGAGTAAGTTTCAGTTTCAAACATTTTATGTCAAGTAATATAATCCTATTTTAAAATTAATTGTGACATATTGAAACATTGCCGTAAAATAATATTTACAATAAATACTGCAACTCTGTAAGCTGAATGCAGTAATACCTAATTAATTACTTTTCATATTACAGGGTTTTTCAGTTGATAATGTAAAAACATCGAACATTACTGTAAACGCTTCAAATGAAATAATAGGCAAAGGTAGATGACATTGCAAGGGTGTCAGATGACAAGGAAATCAAGCACCGTTCATTGTAAAGCTACCATATGAAATTACTTTCGCAGCAGAAGATATGGTAAAGTGGCTTGCAGCGCCCGATTCGAGAAATTAACTTATCATTTGATACATAAAATACAAACCAGTAAGTAGTGCGTGGAATGAAATGTAGTTACTCGTTCTATTTGCGTATTCTCTACGTGTCTCTATGTGTGGGTGAAGAAATTTATGATTAGGTTTTTTTCATGCGTTAGAAATCCATTTCTTTTCCTTACTTACTTTACTTGTTTTCCTTTTTCTTACTTTAAAACAACGGTCTAACCGTATTGCTACATGAATTGTGTATGCCCATTAACTTTAGATTCAAAGAATTTGAAATGAAAAGATTGAATCACAGGCCATGAATCATAACATTGTTATTTATTGATTACAGGGTTTTTCAGTTGATAATGTAAAAACATCGAACATTACTGTAAACGCTGCAAATGAAATAGTAGGCAAGGGTAGATGACATTGTAAGGGTGTCAGATGACAAGGGAATCAATCACCGTTCATTGTAAAGCTACCATATGAAATTACTTTCGCAGCAGAAGATATGGTAAAGTGGCTTGCAGCGCCCGATTCGAGAGCTTAACTCACAGGTATTTATGGTTTAGTAAGTTACATGTCGGTTGTTAACGAATAATTTGATCAGAGTACTCAGTTCAAATTATTCGTTAACGTTATTCGTTAGCATTTTTCGTTCAGATATATTTATGTTTTCTTTGTGTTGAAAATCAAACACAATGAATGAACAACTCTGCTCGCCACTTGGGTACTTTTGACTTCTCTGCAATACTCCCAATAAAAATGGACTACAACTAAAACGATACCCAATTCGAATGAGACAAATTATCTTTGCTTACCCTGCAACGCTTCTAAAATATTTGTTATTAATTCACCGGTTTTTACCAAAGCCCATACGCATGACCCCACCATCACCATCTTAGTTTCATGGTGACTACTATACAATTGATTTTCTTTTTAAAAACAAGCCAATCTACACTTGGAGTAGATTTTGAAGTAGATGGAGAAGATACATTATTTTCTGTAGCTGGGTTCAGTTTGGTAACGGTTTGAAAATGAAGCACCACGAGAATTTAATCGAGCAGTGGTTGTTTTGTGATTTGGGGTCACTTTTTGGGGTCTATAATATTTGTCTGTCTGTAGCTAAAGTCATTAACCAATGGATGCTTGTCGTCCAGATGAGTAGATTTATAGCGATGCAGGATCATAATTTTTGGTAAAGGTTTTTTTTTTATTAAGAGGTTTGCGCTCTTATTCAGATTGTTTCATTTTTGTTCTGGGTGTTCCGCATTAAATTATCCTCGACTGGGGTTGGCAGTATTAATTGTCTCCAAAAATATAGGCTCCATGTGTTTTACTATTTAGTTGAAATTGAAATCATTGCTTAAACTATTGCTAAAGATGTTATTAAAATGAGCTTTTTTAAATATTCGAATCATTATGATGCTTTCGAAAAAACATAACAAATAAATGGAAAAATATCGATTTGAACGTTGAACATAGCGTTCATCAAAACTACGATTTAAGCGTCAACTAGATATGATCCACTTGATCCAGCCAGTAACATCTCTCCACTGTCTCGGATTAGCGAGTGCGAAAACAAATTCCATTAGCCACACCATTGATGATGTAAATCCCCATTAAACACTGCCTGGTGTCATAATCAACCGATGGCTCTTCGCTTACTGATAGCGAATTTATGATCCCGATTGAAACCACTTACCACCGTGCGGTGCGGTGCGGGAAAAAGTGAAGCACAACATAATTGTATGAGCAGCGCGAGCCCGCCCCGTGCAAGAAAACGTAAGAAGATTACGATTCTTCCGCCATCACTCGCACCTTCCAGCGCACCGGCAAAACCGTGACGACTGAGTCAATTTACAGTCATCTTTTGCGAGGATAATTGCGTTTCGCCATCCCGCGCAGGTCACGCCGGTGCGGGCCACTGTTGTTTGTCAAAAATCTTATCACAAAGCCTCGGCTCGAGAACCTTCCCGCACACGAGCTCATACCATCGCGGGGGCGCCGAGCGCCCGTGCTGGCTGGCTTCCGAGAACGGGATGGTGTACTGGGTTGGGAAGTTTAAGGCTTTCCTGGACCTGGGCCCACAGCAGCCTGGCCCCGTTCCAGTCCTTCCACCGGCAGCAGCAGCAGCGAGACAAACCGTGCCGGCAGCATGAAAAACCATTCGTCACCGCCATGACGAATGGTAAGCCTCATCAACCGCGGGACAAGGTGACGTAAATTTAACCACAATCACCAACACCACCACCTCCACCGCCAAGAGTGCTACCTTGGAGGCCTGGGGGAGCAAAAGTTTTCCTAGAAGCAAGGCCGCACATTGTCGAGGCGTAATGCAATGTAACGAGTGTTTTTTTTTAATGTACTGTAGAGCGGATTTTAAAGTAGCTGTTCTCCCGGCGAGTACACTCACTTGAGTTTGCGAATGTATGCGAGTCGTGCCGTGTTCAAGTAGGGAGCATCATGTGGGAGATTCGTTTGAGTCAGGATACTGGTCTGAAGCGACCGTTTGATTTATGATCGTTCCTAAGATTTGCGAAAGATTTTATTGCATTGCTCAATCGCTTCCACAACAGCGGAGTTCAGATGCTTTACCACGGGCCGCCGGATTTATGTTGTTTAAATGCATTTGTGCACGGGCGCGAGAGGGCAGAAGCACATAAAAATGAAAAAAAAGATATGGAAACGATGTTTAGGAGCACTTGAATCATGGCTGAAAACTAACAAATACTTCAGAATAACATTCGTTGATCATTTTTTTCATTTTTTTTATTTTATTTTCGAAATAAATTATGTTCTTTCTTTAAAACAAAATAAAACACACAGCCATTATCACACTAATTTTGGTACAAAATCCAAATGTTTTATATGTTTGTTGTCTGTTTTATAATACTATTACAAAAACAGTTGAAAACACCAACTAATCACATCCAAAACAGAGCATTCCGAGCAGAACGCTGAGAACAATTTGCATTACCAAAACCGAGTGCATCCATTGGCTAGCGCACCTACAACCAAGCGTTCAAATCCACTCTAAGTAATGAAATTTAACGATTCTTCACGCCTGACGGTTCTGGACCAGACACTTCCTGACGAAAAGCTACAAAAAAAAGAAATCTCCATTCTCGAGCGCTGCCACCGGAAAAATACTTCGCCACGAATTGGAAAACCGCCAGCACGAACAATAAGCCCCGTAACGTTAATTGCCCCCAAAAGCAGCCACTTTGCATGCGGAGAAACTTTTTAATAGGATATGATGATGATAAAATTAAACGACTTTTCGAACTTTTCTACGCCGTCACTTTATGCGTTTGCCCATCAGCCCATCGGCGTGGTCATGTGCAGAGAAGAAAAACCACTCGAAACAAAACTGCTTAGTATTTTTATCATTAGTTTGTTGGCGCATCGATTTTTTTAGTACCTTTATGAATTCGTTGCTAACATAACACGGAATTCCGATTTATTTAAATTTAAAAAAATCTGTGTTTTTGTTTACAAAATACGAAGAATCTAGCTCTGGTAGCAGTAAACCTCCAAACCGCCTCCAACACTGTTCAAGTTCTGCTAAAATAGGTTTAACTGATCATAGAGCACAACTCACTAAGGTCACCTAGGATAAGATTGGTTCAGAATAAAATTACAATTTGGTGTGGGTAACTTTGTCAGGGTAAAACAATATTTAACCTAGGGCTATTTTATCTAGGGCTATTTTACTTACTCTGGTAGTATGTTGCACGAGGGCGTGGGCAAATTGTGAGTTTATATCTTAACTGGACTGGACAGCTACGGATAGAATCATTTTAAAAAAACGACAAGGCATGTTCTTCGAAGGTTATAGAGGCCTTTACGAGAACCAAAGAAGGAATATGCTACCGCCCACAAGTTAGTCTATAAGTAAACAAAGCCCTTATCAACCAATAATCAATATTTTGTTTATTTGTTTTTTTTAAATGTTTTATATGTTTGTTGTCTGTTTTATAATACTATTACAAAAACAGTTGAAAACACCAACTAATCACATCCAAAACAGAGC
>KZ069355.1:9682-21984 GCA_002091845.1 Anopheles cracens
CCTCAAGGACTTTACAAAGGCTATACACGTCAATACAAGTTACACTTATAGATAATATAAAATTAGATCTAGGTAGTAATTATAAAACACTAAGGATAAACAAAGGATACTGACAGGAGTGGGAGAGTGAGAAAATATAAACAAACTTTAGGATAAGGACGACAAGAGACGAGAACGGGAACAATTAACAATTATCTTCTGGTGGATAGTGTAATACATAAATATTCTGATACTTTTATTAAATATTTTTTGCACTTTTATTGAGAAATGTCTTCAAATTTCAGAACAAAAAAAAACGTTGCAGTCATTTTCATGTTTTAGTCCTTTATAATGGCATATAAATATAAGCATACATGCTGCTCAGACAGATCCTTTAGTTCGATCTTCCAAAAGTTCGATTCGCAAACTTTTTTGACTGACGGGAAACACATTCGAAATAAGTTTTTGCCCCTCTGTCCTCATGAAAATGGGACACAAATCCATTTACATCTGCTGGAGCGAAAGGTTATGCGTACAAGTTATTTTTATGATTTTTCCTAGTGAAATGAAATAGGCATTCTACACTAGTGTGAGTGTGTGCCCTTGTGTGTGTTAGTTTCCTTATGTGGCCACACGCCACTCAGAGCGAACGTTAGCTGGAAGTATGAGAATGAGTAAATCAGGAAAAAAAGCAGGAAACACAAAAAACGCTTTTAATCCAACAATTCCGATCGGATTCTGCACGTATTGCCGACCGGGCGGACTGAGCCCCGCGGGTTCTGAGATGTCGTAAAATTTTATGAGCTTATTCTTCTCCGGGCGACCGGCTGCTCCGGCTGGCGGCTGGGAAGCGCAAAGTCGTTATAAATTTGGTATCGCGGGTACGGGAGAAGGAAGGTTTTTATTGAAATTGCGATCCATCGCACGCAGAGGTCACCCGACGTAACAGCAGCCTTGGCGTTCCGTTTTGGTGTGGTGGATGAACCCAAAAAAAACGAAAAAGATCCAATCCTGAACCTCCAGGACCTGAGCGTGGTGTCTCGGTGGAACGGTGAGGTCCTAACTTCATTTGTCATGCAGACAGAGGCGTCGTCCGCCTCCTGGTCACGTCCTCGGTGATGACGTTTGGCAGCAGTGAAAGCGATGTCAACGACCTCTCTCTGCCAATGCTACAGTTTCGCTAATAAATGCCACCCACAACCCACCACCCCCGGTTTGGTCCGCCCGCGCGCGATGGATCACACGCACACAGGGGCGTAGTGTAGTGTTACAGTTGGCGCGTCCACCCCAACACCAACACAGCAGCGATGGAGCATCTAGGCTTGCTCAGGCGATAAAAAAACATCCCCAAAAACGTAATGGAGGCAAACATTGACACACACAACAGCAGGCAGTAGGCTAGATAGATAGGTTCATTGATCTCTCCTGATACGGAGGTTCCTTGCGTTACAAGCAACTTTGTTGTGAGCATTACTATGCAGAAACCGTTGACACGTGTTTTGTTTTTTTTTGGGAAAATGTTGGCCTTTGCGGAAAAACATCATCCATTAATCTCGCAATCAATTTCCTTTTCTTGCAATCGAACTTCTCTCTGGCGCACGCGTCTACTACGGACTTATCAACCCTTAGCTTTAGCTCTGCGCTTAAGCTGTGTGCGTGTGGGACCATGGCTCGACGTGCACAGAATTTTCCCTAGGCCTGCCTTTTCCAGTTGGTTGAACCCGCCGCTTGCTCTGCTGGTCGGAGGCCGTGCGCCACACGCGGTGAAAAGCAGAACAAACAATGGGCGCATAAAAAAACTTCAACCCAACCACCCAACCTCCCAACGTGCACGTCCTCCACACGGACGTAGCTGTGTGTGTGTGTGTGTGTGCGGGTTGGTTCTGTACCGGCATCTTTTTCATGTTTGAAGATTTTCTTAATGCTCCTTTCGGGTGTGTTTGTGTGCGAGCCTGCTGGCTCTTCGCGCCGCATATAAATAGAAGCATACATGCTGCTCAGACAGATCCTTTAGTTCGATCTTCCAAAAGTTCGATTCGCAAACTTTTTTGGCTGACGGGAAACTCGTTTGAAATAAAATTTTGCCCTTCTGTCCTCATGATAATGGGACACATAAAACCATTTACATCTGCTGGAGCGAAAGGTTATGCGTACAAGTTATGCTTATGATTTTTCCTAGTGAAATGAAATAGGCATTCAACACTAGTGTGAGTGTGTGCCCTTGTGTGTGTTAGTTTCCTTATGTGGCCACACACCACTCAGAGCGAACGTTAGCTATGAGAATGAGTAAATCAGGAAAAAAAAAGCAGGAAACACAAAAAACGCTTTTAATCCAACAATTCCGATCGGATTCTGCACGTAT
Source organism: Anopheles cracens (assembly GCA_002091845.1). Classification (NCBI taxonomy): domain Eukaryota; kingdom Metazoa; phylum Arthropoda; class Insecta; order Diptera; family Culicidae; genus Anopheles; species Anopheles cracens. The sequence continues at coordinate 12,024 of KZ069355.1, forward strand.
TGCCGACCGGGCGGACCGAGCCCCGCGGGTTCTGAGATGTCGTAAAATTTTATGACCTTATTCTTCTCCGGGCGAACGGCTGCTCCGGCTGGCGGCTGGGAAGCGCAAAGTCGTTATAAATTTGGTATCGCGGGTACGGGAGAAGGAAGGTTTTTATTGAAATTGCGATCCATCGCACGCAGAGGTCACCCGACGTAACAGCAGCCTTGGCGTTCCGTTTTGGTGTGGTGGATGAACCCAAAAAAAACGAAAAAGATCCAATCCTGAACCTCCAGGACCTGAGCGTGGTGTCTCGGTGGAACGGTGAGGTCCTAACTTCATTTGTCATGCAGACAGAGGCGTCGTCCGCCTCCTGGTCACGTCCTCGGTGATGACGTTTGGCAGCAGTGAAAGCGATGTCAACGACCTCTCTCTGCCAATGCTACAGTTTCGCTAATAAATGCCACCCACAACCCACCACCCCCGGTTTGGTCCGCCCGCGCGCGATGGATCACACGCACACAGGGGCGTAGTGTAGTGTTACAGTTGGCGCGTCCACCCCAACACCAACACAGCAGCGATGGAGCATCTAGGCTTGCTCAGGCGATAAAAAAACATCCCCAAAAACGTAATGGAGGCAAACATTGACACACACAACAGCAGGCAGTAGGCTAGATAGATAGGTTCATTGATCTCTCCTGATACGGAGGTTCCTTGCGTTACAAGCAACTTTGTTGTGAGCATTACTATGCAGAAACCGTTGACACGTGTTTTGTTTTTTTTTGGGAAAATGTTGGCCTTTGCGGAAAAACATCATCCATTAATCTCGCAATCAATTTCCTTTTCTTGCAATCGAACTTCTCTCTGGCGCACGCGTCTACTACGGACTTATCAACCCTTAGCTTTAGCTCTGCGCTTAAGCTGTGTGCGTGTGGGACCATGGCTCGACGTGCACAGAATTTTCCCTAGGCCTGCCTTTTCCAGTTGGTTGAACCCGCCGCTTGCTCTGCTGGTCGGAGGCCGTGCGCCACACGCGGTGAAAAGCAGAACAAACAATGGGCGCATAAAAAAACTTCAACCCAACCACCCAACCTCCCAACGTGCACGTCCTCCACACGGACGTAGCTGTGTGTGTGTGTGTGTGCGGGTTGGTTCTGTACCGGCATCTTTTTCATGTTTGAAGATTTTCTTAATGCTCCTTTCGGGTGTGTTTGTGTGCGAGCCTGCTGGCTCTTCGCGCCATTTATAACGAGTGTCGTACGGTGGTCTCTCCGTGTCGTGGCGTCCTTCGTCCTGCCGGCTCTTGCAAAAGGGTAGAGTAGAGGGCGGTCGTTACATTTCCTGTTCGCCGCGCGACATTAGACAACGCTTATATGCCTATGGGCGGCCCCTACAACGGAAGAAAACCGTCCAAGTCAAAGTCCTTTTGATATGGTGGTCGACTGCGCTGAGAGCGGATGTATGTGTGTGTGCAAATGGAAGGATATACAATAGCCACGGGAATCGTTCCGGTCAAAGTTGAAGGAACTTTGCTGTATGTCGCCAACCTTGCTGTGTGGAGTCGGTAGAAAGAGGCACTGTTTGCACAGAGCTCGAGAAGAAGAGTGCTGGAGAACAACAAATAAGCATGAAAGATAGGCTATTTCAGACGAGGGAAGATAGTTTAGCTAGCCACGAATTTTTGAAGACGGTTGCTTTTAACATCTTTTTCATTAGTTCGAGGTTTAAAGGAGATTTTTGGAGAAGAAGGTTAAAATTGAATGTTGTATGTCCAAAGCATGGGCTGGTAAATGTTGTTGAGAAAGGTTCGTATTTTTGCATTTTATGTTGGTAGTGAATTATAACAATTTGTAACAAGAACACTTTAACGCAGTGATTTTCTTGAATTGCTTTTAGCTGTTTCCAGCGATCAGAACGGTCTACGGTGTAGACTAAGTGTGTTGGCGCCATCTATTGACAGGTGTCATAACCAAAAACAACTTTTCATTGTGTCTTTTACCATTTTTTAGTGGATTTTATTTCAAAAGTTAATATTTTTTATATGCATTCATTTTTGAATTAATTTGATTACATCGGTTCGAATTACTTTGTTGCGAGTTTTGTTTTTCAAGCAGGTGTTGGTTGTACACAGTCTGTGTTGAATAGTCGGTAAAGTCTCCTATAATCTTGCTTTCATCTTCTTGCGGTCTAGTTTCTTTACTTCCTTTCAAAGCGGCTTGGGCGCTCGCTTCGCACTGTCTGTGGAAGCTTAATTTTTCACCTGGAACAACCTTTTTGTGCCTTTTTCCGCCTTCTGGTAAGGCGCTGGTGCAGAGCGTACAGCAGCAACACGATGCTAAGACGTGCACGTTCATCATCATGCAAAGGAAGAAAAAAAAAACAGTGTGGCAGCTAAGCCGTTGAAGCTGCCTTTGGGTGCTAGCGTTTTTTTTTCATGGTCTAGCCGGGCTAGTGGTTTGATTACGGCCCATGGGGGGAAAACGAACACAAAAAATGTAAAAATTCAAAATAGCTCCAGCCAGCCTGATTTATCGTCGACATCTCTTCTGCGCACCGTGAAGCGAAAGAAGTACACACAACGTAGGTTTTCGTAGGCAATTGCGCCAACCGGCCCGGCGCGTCATGCTTTCTTCCGCCTTCTGGTAAGGCGCTGGTGCAGAGCGTACAGCAGCAACACGATGCTAAGACGTGCACGTTCATCATCATGCAAAGGAAGAAAAAAAAAACAGTGTGGCAGCTAAGCCGTTGAAGCTGCCTTTGGGTGCTAGCGTTTTTTTTTTTCATGGTCTAGCCGGGCTAGTGGTTTGATTACGGCCCATGGGGGGAAAACGAACACAAAAAATGTAAAAATTCAAAATAGCTCCAGCCAGCCTGATTTATCGTCGACATCTCTTCTGCGCACCGTGAAGCGAAAGAATTACACACAACGTAGGTTTTCGTAGGCAATTGCGCCAACCGGCCCGGCGCGTCATGCTTTCGGGGGCTGTGGAGAGAACTGCGAAACAAGTGAATGTAACCCCGTTCGGAACGATTTACCAACGCGTTGGCTAGCCGTGCCAGCTGAGGCTGAAGAACTCTACTAGCCACACGGGGCAGGCTTGGCATATGCATATTTCGCCCAGGGGCCAACCGTGTTTTTCTTCTTCTACCACTGGGTAAGCGTTCTCCAGTGCGACTTCGTTCTGCTCGAGTCGATAAAAAGACTCTTAAATTGTCACCTGCTGGTTGCGAATTTCGCTCTATTAGCGAATCATAACGCAAAAAAGGCTGCAATCCTGCTAACAGGCTCTCGTTAGCTAACGGCGGGGCCGACCGACCTCTATGCAGGATGCAGCTAATTAGGATTGTGCCAGATTCGAAAGAAGCGCACGAATTGCTTGCATGATTTACTAATAAACCAGGCGCGCTGAGGAAATCTCATTTCGGATATAGTCAGCTGTTCGGGCGCAGTGCGGAATGAGATGTTAGTGTTAGTTTACCGTCGGAGAACACTTAAATACTTACGTCGTGGAGTGTATAAATGCTCCTAAACGTTTGATTGGTTTACATTATTTTAAAATTTTATTTCAATTTATTTGATGTTGCTGATGACATCGATAATCGTAATTTCAGGCTGAAATCATGTTAAAAATGTCATCCCTTTCTTTGTTCCCCTTTCTTTGGTAATCCAAATTAACCATGATATTGTGATTTTTATGAGACATCTAAAAGACATTAATTGTCATGGAAGCTTAGAATAAAGGACAACAATGTTAGCTTTAATTAACATTTAAAACAACGAATAACAGAAGATGTCTATGTCAATCGTAATGGGCGACTGTTTTTAATTACGTGGAGAGAAGAATGATGTCGCTAACTATCAACAAACATAGTATTTCACTGCACTTATTGCACTTAGTACAGGAAAACGTAGGATATTAAGCGAGACATAGACGAGACAGGAAGCGGTTTATGGGCGAAATTTACGTTTAAATGTAATTTATTGTGCTTTTTCCTAATTTCTGCTGTTAGAACAGGAAAGCGTTAGTTTCTTTGTTAAGTTAAAATAAAAACAAACAAACTTAGTCCAAGAATACTCTTTTGAAACAAATTTGAGTGTTTATGTTATTTTTTAATATATACCTTAACGTTCTATCCCATTAGCATTAGCTCAACGTTCTAATTCATATCCCAATACTTGTCCTAGAAGGAAATGTTTGTTAAATAAGCTCTTAATATACACTAATAAAGTGTTCTGTTGCGTAGATTGCATACTGTTTGCGCGAGTTCAATTATTCAGCCTGAAAGTATGCGATACGGACGACAAAACAATGTGTTACTATCGATGTATTTGTTATTTCTTTTTGCTTTTGATGTTTTTAAGTAGTTTTTGGCTTTTGTACGCATTACACACGATTTCCAACTGCATTGGAATTGAACCTCAATCGTTTATCCGCACGATCGAGTTGCATAATGCACAAAATTCGCTCGGCGCGGGAACAGTTTGTTCACCTTATTTGACGAAAAAACTCGGGACACCCGAAAGCAAAAAAAAATGCTCCAATCTCTCACACCGTAGATCAATTGCATAAGTGAATAATGAACGGCGCGACAACATTGTTGCATGGATGTAGCGGATTTTTTTTTGTCCGAATGTTTGCTGCCGTTGTCATTTCGTTTTTTTTTTCACGTGTTTGATTGCGTGTGGCTCGTGTGTGTGTGTGTGTGGTTTGGCGTTGGACCTTTCTGTGCTTTTTTTTTGGTTCTGTTGGGTAAGGCCCTTTGGCGTGCGGCGTTCGTGTGAAGATGAATTTCGTGAGTTTCGCGTTCGGTTTACGTAGGTAACGTGGTTTTTTGCAATATTTTAAGCGCATTTTTGCTTTCCCAACCCCTTTTAAACTCTACGGGGTATCCACGCGAAAGGGGGGGGGATGCTGTAGATTTTCGCCTGTCAGTGGAGAGTTCCGTCTGTCGTTGCAGTTTTCGGGGAACTCTGTGTAAGAGGGTTGGTTGGTTTTGCTTTGTTTTTTGTGTTTGCATGTGGTATTTTATATTTATATATGTGCAGCGGTTTTTTCGATTGCCTAAAACGAGCACAATATGTGTCCAATTTAACGTCCAGCTTTCTCTGTTGGATTCAATGGGTCTACCTGTGACGGTTAATGGTCGCATGGTAACATAAATGGAGGTCAAAGATGTGGCAACCCTCGCCGTACGGTTACTTTTCCACAGCGAAACACACAGGTGGTGATATTTGCTTTGCAGATGATGATTCTCTAGAATTTGGGCTATAGCCACATGGAAGAAGTGGTTATGGGGTATCCAAAACATTCCAAAGGCACGTCTTGCAAATAGAGTGCCTCGTCATTGTTTTAAATCAATGCAAAACGAAGTTAAAAATATCAATTTTACTATCATGGGATTAAAGTTTGTCTTTTTTAGCCTTTTTTACTCCTTTTTTATCGAAATTCATTAGTAAGTCATAATAAAAACTCATAACTTTATGATATGCAAGATGCAGATATGCATGGACAGCTGTTCGGTGAATTAAAAGAGTTACTTGTATTGCTCAATTTTATAACTCATTTAAATGCAATCAATATTGAATTTTACATATTCATGTTTTTCGTGGTGATTATTCTTCCGACACCAACATGTTCAGAACTTTCGTTATTTCTGCAAACCCCCGTCATACACGGTTTTGGGTCTTAGACCTCTTCGAGAAATAAAAGCTGATTGACGAAAGCAGCGCCGACCGCGCGGCGGACAATGAGAGTGCGAATAAAATCACACGACCCCCGCGCACGAATTCGCAAATCCGGCTGCACTTCTACGCGCGCTCCGGGGATTTGGCAGGTTTGAAGCAACAGCAAAAAAGCACGCACTCACACACACGCGCAGCATCTGCTGCTGTCACTGCCTCAGGGTCTCGTGATTATCCAATAAAACGGTCACTGACTGATTTCTCCCGTCATTTTCTCCCATTTCGTTTGCACCGGCGATTTTTTTTTGCCTGCCTCTCTTCAGTGGAACCTTTCTCATCCTGGTGGGGTGGCCAATGTTGTTTGGTGCCTTTTGCTTTTGATGTTTTTAAGTAGTTTTTGGCTTTTGTACGCATTACACACGATTTCCAACTGCATTGGAATTGAACCTCAATCGTTTATCCGCACGATCGAGTTGCATAATGCACAAAATTCGCTCGGCGCGGGAACAGTTTGTTCACCTTATTTGACGAAAAAACTCGGGACACCCGAAAGCAAAAAAAAATGCTCCAATCTCTCACACCGTAGATCAATTGCATAAGTGAATAATGAACAGCTCCCCCGCCCCCCCGAAGCATGGTGGCCGAAAAACTGCATTTATCCAATTAAACTCGTTATCAACCGTTCGGGGAGGAACGAAAAGAAGTGTTGTATTGTTGCCGGTGCTGATGATGAAGCCCACCACCACCACCACCACCACCCCACGGCTCATTTGTAATGCTATGCTGCAAAGGTGGTGCGAAACGCTTCTTCTCGCTCACTTCGCGCTGGTGGATGCTTCCTCCGTGCGTTCGCAGTTCAGTGGAGAGAATAATGGTGGGTGGTGTGGAGTTGCGAGATTCGCGCAGATTCACCCCACGGAGTTCCTGCTTTGCCCGCGACCGCTCGGAGATCATCCGTGAGCTGGCTGCGCCGCGCCGTAACCGGAAAGTAGCCGAGCAACATTAACACCGGTGGGGGGGCTTGCTGGCTGGCCCTGTGTTTCGTAGTGGTGGTGAATACGGTGCTTTCGTTCGCGAATTTTTTGCGCGCATAAAAATCTACCACCGAACTTTTGCAGTTTGCTTTTCGGCCGTGCGGCTCCATGCGAAACATCGCCGAGCCCGGGAGTCATTCACCTCACTGTGGTGTTGGCTCGCGGCTGGTGCTGGTGGTAGGCAGGCGGCATGATGGCGATCCGTGGTGCTACGATCGGGTTGGCCTATGTGCGCCGTAACCTCCATACCAACGAGCGGTGTCCAGCGATGTCCGATGTGGCATAAAAAGTTGGCTTGGAGGAAAGTTTGCGCACATCGAAAGCTCAAAGTCGCCGGTTTCGTTTTTCGCTCTGCCCAACGCGAAATCACATTTCGTTGGAATCGCACGGTGATTGATTGGGAAGCGCTTCGTTCACAGTGTATCGCTCGAGAGATCAGTTCGTTTTAATCGTTTTGTTATTTATGGCATAATTTAAAATTCATTCATCGTCTCCGATACGCAGTAGCAGAGCCAGCACACGTCAGAGACACGCGAAATCGGTTGGGTTAGCGGTCCAGTTTTTTTTCTGGTGTTTGTCGTTGGTGTCTCGTCTTGTTGCTTTAAACAGTGACTCCAAAACGATTATTGGGAATTTATTGGCACGTCGTTTTCGTGAGAAATTTGAGCTAGAAAATATTCAGGATGTGATAAAAATTTAGGTTTTTGTATGCATGTTTGTCACTCTCTTTTCCCAACTACCGGACTAATGCTTGGACTAGAAACTAATGCGCGCTTCCCAGCGAGAGACACCGCCGGCGTACACTTTTAAACCGCGCGCATTTCAACGTGTGTACTCATAGCCGGTGGAAGAGGCCACGAGAGTCGTCGTGGTCGTTGGTCACGGTTCTTGACTTCTAGTTTGTTGTTGCCGTGCTATTGAGCGCGCGCACGCTGTCCGTTTGCCTATTCCATTCTATTCGCTAGCATTTTTTTGTTGTGTTGTATTGTTGCCGGTGCTGATGATGAAGCCCACCACCACCACCACCACCACCCCACGGCTCATTTGTAATGCTATGCTGATTGAATTTTACATATTCATGTTTTTCGTGGTGATTATTCTTCCGACACCAACATGTTCAGAACTTTCGTTATTTCTGCAAGAAGTTTACATATATAAGTATTGCAACAAATTATCCTTCTAAATTGGCGTATATTCAAAGGTTTGAGAAAAAAATTGTCGAAAGGAACAATTAAAAATTCTATTACAGGGACATCTTTCCTGTGAAAACGGTGTCATATTTCATTTCATTCAACCAAAAGTAGGTAGCTTCTTTATATGAAAACATTATAAAAAAGAGCGTATGGAAAAAAATCTAGGTCAAGCATTTTTATGTAGAATTGCGAGATTTTAGAATTCAAAAAAAATATTCAGAACTGGTTCTGAATGTTGAAAATATCATGTTCTGTCATCGATATGGCTTTGGGATGTAGTGATGCGATGACGGGATATGCGACTAATTTTTGAAAGACGTCACAGTTCCGTTGGAGAAACATCGAAAACAATTTTAATTTCTTTGTGCTCATTTTGTATCTAAAATTCTATCAAAAACTGAGTTTTAACCTTGAAATTATCATCCCAGCGTTGGTGGCGGTGTGTGTCCATCGTTGACAGGCGAGCTTAATTGCTCTTGGGTGGCTTGTTTCTCGCTGTTTTCCAGCCCATTCCCCCGGCAGTCAAAGCCGCGCACATTGTCGCACCAAAAATGGAACCTATAAGCCTCCTCTGCGTTGCGTCACTGACACGGGACCCTACTTCACCGACAGGCAATTCCACCATAAAAATGCGTCGTGTCAGTCGCGCGCTGGACTAGAAACTAATGCGCGCTTCCCAGCGAGAGACACCGCCGGCGTACACTTTTAAACCGCGCGCATTTCAACGTGTGTACTCATAGCCGGTGGAAGAGGCCACGAGAGTCGTCGTGGTCGTTGGTCACGGTTCTTGACTTCTAGTTTGTTGTTGCCGTGCTATTGAGCGCGCGCACGCTGTCCGTTTGCCTATTCCATTCTATTCGCTAGCATTTTTTTGTTGTGTTGTATTGTTGCCGGTGCTGATGATGAAGCCCACCACCACCACCACCACCACCCCACGGCTCATTTGTAATGCTATGCTGCAAAGGTGGTGCGAAACGCTTCTTCTCGCTCACTTCGCGCTGGTGGATGCTTCCTCCGTGCGTTCGCAGTTCAGTGGAGAGAATAATGGTGGGTGGTGTGGAGTTGCGAGATTCGCGCAGATTCACCCCACGGAGTTCCTGCTTTGCCCGCGACCGCTCGGAGATCATCCGTGAGCTGGCTGCGCCGCGCCGTAACCGGAAAGTAGCCGAGCAACATTAACACCGGTGGGGGGGCTTGCTGGCTGGCCCTGTGTTTCGTAGTGGTGGTGAATACGGTGCTTTCGTTCGCGAATTTTTTGCGCGCATAAAAATCTACCACCGAACTTTTGCAGTTTGCTTTTCGGCCGTGCGGCTCCATGCGAAACATCGCCGAGCCCGGGAGTCATTCACCTCACTGTGGTGTTGGCTCGCGGCTGGTGCTGGTGGTAGGCAGGCGGCATGATGGCGATCCGTGGTGCTACGATCGGGTTGGCCTATGTGCGCCGTAACCTCCATACCAACGAGCGGTGTCCAGCGATGTCCGATGTGGCATAAAAAGTTGGCTTGGAGGAAAGTTTGCGCACATCGAAAGCTCAAAGTCGCCGGTTTCGTTTTTCGCTCTGCCCAACGCGAAATCACATTTCGTTGGAATCGCACGGTGATTGATTGGGAAGCGCTTCGTTCACAGTGTATCGCTCGAGAGATCAGTTCGTTTTAATCGTTTTGTTATTTATGGCATAATTTAAAATTCATTCATCGTCTCCGATACGCAGTAGCAGAGCCAGCACACGTCAGAGACACGCGAAATCGGTTGGGTTAGCGGTCCAGTTTTTTTTCTGGTGTTTGTCGTTGGTGTCTCGTCTTGTTGCTTTAAACAGTGACTCCAAAACGATTATTGGGAATTTATTGGCACGTCGTTTTCGTGAGAAATTTGAGCTAGAAAATATTCAGGATGTGATAAAAATTTAGGTTTTTGTATGTATTTTTTTCGTTCTTCAAAATCTCGCTTGTCAGCATTAGGGGATTTTATTGAAAACAACAGAACTATAATTCTATCTTAGTAACATTTGCATGTTTCGATCGCTTGACATGTTTCTGGAACATGTATTTAAAATATCTGAGATTTTCACGTAT
>KZ069358.1:1327-14222 GCA_002091845.1 Anopheles cracens
CCACCGCATCGTTATGCTAGGTGCGCGCGGGCAATACCGCTGGATGGAAGATGGAAAATGGTTTTTTCCCTTGCCGCCGGCCACATCATCTCACCGGTGTAATGCGCGATGAAGGCGAAGGCGGCCGGGCGCACGGAGCCGATCATCATTTCGATACAGAAACTCCATTTTATCTTCCGGTTACGGTGGTGGCTTGCGTAGCAAAAACAGGAACTCAAGCAAACCGCGTTCGAGATAGCTTCTCTCCCTCGCTCGCTCACACGGTTTTCCCTCCCCGGAGAGCATTGAAAACCCCTTTTTTATTCGTTGCCCTTTTTGCAAAATCTGAATCAGTTCGCGCGAGTGCCTGACTGTGCAGCATCAACATCAACAGCAATAAGAAAAATCAACCCCATTCGACCGCGTAATGGCGAAAAGATGCTTCGCGGGCCTCCGGTTTGCATATCATATCTCCCGGCGGTATTGTTGTGCAATTTTGTGTGCCAAAATCTCCTGCCGAGACGCCGCTTCGCGCACGCCTTGCTACCCCTGCTTCCTTCCCAGGCGAACGCACAACCAATCGGGGAAGAATATTGGCCACCGATGGGTTTAAAGCGCACCGGGCGCTCGGAGCGGCTGAATGGTGGTTTGCTCGTGTTTTCTTATTTTGTCCTTCTTCTATTCCTGCAGCATGTATGCATACACGCGGTATCCTTAACACAGCAGCGGTACGGCGGTAAATGGAATAACCAAATCCATTCCCCCGGCCCAGGGCTGTTTGCGCGCGTTTGTGTGTGTGAGTAGTGAGAAAGGATGGAAATCAGAACCATCATCGCAAAGGGCCACACCCTTCGCCCCGAGCGGATGCTACAAATCCGTGTTCAGGAAACGCTAAACTGCGATCGGAAAACGGGACCCAGCAGATCTCACGGAACACGGAACACGGAAGGCATGGCAAGCAAGGGAATGACGGAAGAAAGGATTTCGACTAGCCTCGAGAGGATAACATCCGTTTGATTTGTACTATGGCGACGATGTGGGTATGTACTTTTATAAACAAAGTTCTCGCCAACAGCAGATGCACCACTCCAGCTCCAGCGTCTCGATCGTGACTCGTTGAACGACCTCTTAAGCCAGACCGTTGTTTCCGGATATTGTTTTGTAATCATCAACGAGTAGACGGGGGCAGATGAAGACATATTTTTGGTTTATATCAGTCACAAATGATTTAAAAAAATACTTCATGACACACATAAGCTCCAATGAATATTTGTCATTTTTCCAATTTATTGACAAATATTCATCTACAGAATAGTACAATTATAATTGCAAGGGAACTTCGAACTGTGCAATTGTGTTATGCTATTTCGCTGCACATTTTAGCTGATATTTGAAATCGAAGATTCCTCCAGAACATCCCAAAGTTTTTCATGAGCATTATCCTAAGAAATTGCCCTAGTGCTACAGTTTGTGCACTATGGCAATGTTTGAAAATCGATGGAAAGTTAGTGTGTGCCTATCATGAACCTTCTTATTTGTGAATGTTCAACCAGTAATTTCGTCACAAATGTCATGTTTTACAGTATTCTACAAACTGAACCGGATAATTAATACTTCATCCCTGCGCACAAATCCTAACCGAATCCCTGTTAACCGTCCGGCTCTTGCATATCTTACTTCCCAGCCTCTCATAGTAGGCATCATAGCCACCAGCGCGCGCGCGAGACAGATGAGCGAAACGAGAAACACGTTTCCTCACTACTCGATTAAAATTGATGGTTGGGAACGCGCTCGAAATCCCATACCGCCTCATCGCGACGAAAACCATGGCAACCGGCGTGGCACAACGTGGATCCAAATTTAAACAACTTCCCCCCGTGCGGCGCTGCACACACACAGTGTTCCGTTGTCGCACCATTAGCTATGCAAAAATGCGATGCCCAAATGTCTTCCCAGGGTTCCCGCCGCAATGCCGCAATGCCCGGAACCCTCTGCTTCTCGGAATGCCCGCCGAAGATCACATTTGGTCGCGATAGGACAGCAAATGAACAAAAACAACGGCCTTCGGGCGTTGTTGTACCCTCTGGTGGTGGTGGTGGTGGAAGGTGGCAGGAGATATTTTCGGGCGCGCATTTCGGAACGATGATTGATTATGTTCTGGTAGATTTTGACACCCAGGATTTTCGCCCGAGGAAATAATCAAGGAAACGTGAGACGACATCATCGAGCGCGAAGCGCTGAGGAGTCGTACGAGTCGGAGGGGTAGTCGCGAAAGGCATTTGGAATATAACAACAACGGCAGCAGCAGCAGGGGCAGCGGCGACGAGTACGAGCGAACCGAACCGCAGATGACAAGATGCAGAAGAGATATTGTGTATTGGATTTGGCCCCGACCGTGTATGGTCTGTTCTGTGGTCTGCCATCCCCGGGTAGACCCGAGCGTGTCCCTATGCAGTTCGGTCGTTTTCTTCCCGCCGTATTTCGTATCGCACATGCATCGCACATCGCACTTCGCTGTCGCCACGGATCGTTGTCGTTTGTCGCGGAGCGGGTGTCATCGCGACGAACCGTCCCCGGGGTTGTCGACGTCGTCATACAACGACAGAAAACGAGAAACATGTGCACGGCAAACGAGTGTACCGGAGAGTGTAATAATCATCATCAGCGGAGACCCTCCGGGCCGGGCCGGCAGGGCTCAGAAATGTTCGAAAGCGACCCAGAATGTTTGCCGGGATATATCTGGCGAAGATCACCCGGATGATGATCGTCTTCCTGTGCCTGCGATGTTACTTGACACTCCCGCTCCCGGGAGAGCGGCCGACGGAAAGCCATTTTTCAAACGGCTAAAAACCGAATCCAACCGCACGGGTTCGCTACGGTTCCCTGCCAAGCGAAAGCGTTTCCCAGCAGCGCACCCAGCGCTAACCCCATGTGTTGTATCTGCGTTTGCTGTAATGGCGACGGTAACCGGAGGAGTAAATCTCGTGTTGTTCCGTGGACACAAGCGTCCCCCGTCGACGACGACATAACTAATTTCCCAATTCTCAAACCCACGCCTGGCTGATGTCGCTGCACGCGCGTCGGTGAAGGAGGTTTCCCTTTCCGAGCCGAAATGTTGACTGTGAGAACTCTGTTTGTCCGGACAAATGGGCATCACCGGTCCGGGCGCTGATGCTCCTCCAGGATACACCGCCAGCGTCTAATTCGTCGGTACGGTGACCGATTAAAAGGGAGTAAAGGGTTGCAAACGCCCGGAATACGGCATCACTGTCAACAAAACCACAGCAAACTCCATTACGTACTCCCGACTCTGGCACACGGAGCCTGCCGAAACCGTCGTGATATCGTTTTCAAAACACACTCATTTTCTTCTCCCTCGCTCGGGGGCACGGTTTTCGGCGGCTTTCGACAGTAAATAGTCGAGTAATTGATATTAATACAAACCTGACCACCCTTTCCCGGCTCAAGGAAGAGGGTACCCTGATCCCTTTGACCTTTTGTGTGTGACGTGTGATAAGGAACGACGGATTCCGCCCGATGCCCTCTGCCAACTGGGAATCGTTAGCTGCGTCTCCTGTCCTGGAATCTGTATCAATTAGGACAACGCCGTCGGCCAGCCGTCCGTCGACCATTTGCATAAAATTACACAACCGAACATAGCGAACCCAAGCACAGGGGTAGAAATCTCTTTTCCGTGGCCGAGGAACAAACAACAGCGGCATCCGATAGAAGAGGAGAAAAAATACCCACAATCCATACACGCACACGCCTCTGGAAGGAGAACCATTAACATGCATATTATCCGAACGCAGTGACAACGATGGCTTTCCCCGAGAAGTTTTCCAATTTTCAACCAATCAACCGACACATCCGAATGGCCAATTATGGTCGCCCACTCGCCCGGTCGCTCCCTGGGACGCCCTGTTGGAAAAGGGGCGGCAGAAAAACGGAAACGACCTCATCGCCCGGCCGGTCGGCGCAAGTTGATATGGAGATTCTTTTTTTCGGGCACAGGGGGATATGGAAAGAACTGCCTCTCGTGCGAATTGAAATGTTTTCCTTACCCGCACACACACACACTCACACAGATACAAGTGTCATCTTGGCTCTTGGCTGAAGTTCCTTATTCGAGGGCACCGAGAAGATGCTTCTTTGCCGCGAGAGATTCTTCACCACAAGTGGGCAGGCTGGGGAGGCCACTTTAAGGTGAATAAAGATGGGCATCTCTCTAAGCCTCTTACACCGCCTGCCCACTGCCACCCGACGGGGAGTACCATTTAGGTGGTTTGAAGTTTTTCCGGGCCCTTTCGGGAATCTTCTTCCCTTCTTCCTCGATCTCGGCACGATCTGCTCGATTCACGTAGTCGCGGAGGATCGATTACGAGCTATGAAAGATTCCGTGGAATTGGAAGTGAGTGTTGTCTTTTTACCGCAACCGCGAAGCCCGGCCACTCGAACTCGAAACTCGGCTAAGAAGAACCGCGCCAAGTGTGTGTGTGTATGTGTGTATGTGGAGTCTTTTAAAAAGCTCTAATTGATTTCGAAGCAGGCCATGTTTTTTCCCCATCGGTTGCTGTGTTGGATATTCACCACTTTAATGCATGAAGGGGTTGCTTTGTTCCCTGCTGGCTGGCTCGCTGCTGCTGCTGCTGCATGCTCGATCTTCATCCTCTGGTTGAGAGGTATGGAAAAGGAGTAAACAACAACAACAAAAAACGCTCTAGCTCCTCGCTCCGGTCATGCTCGATTGACCGCTCGATTAAATGCACACGAACATTGTTGCGCCGCCGATAGAAGAGGAGAAAAAATACCCACAATCCATACACGCACACGCCTCTGGAAGGAGAACCATTAACATGCATATTATCCGAACGCAGTGACAACGATGGCTTTCCCCGAGAAGTTTTCCAATTTTCAACCAATCAACCGACACATCCGAATGGCCAATTATGGTCGCCCACTCGCCCGTTCGCTCCCTGGGACGCCCTGCTGGAAAAGGGGCGGCAGAAAAACGGAAACGACCTCATCGCCCGGCCGGTCGGCGCAAGTTGATATGGAGATTCTTTTTTTTTTTCGGGCACAGGGGGATATGGAAAGAACTGTCTCTCGTGCGAATTGAAATGTTTTCCTTACCCGCACACACACACCCACACAGATACAAGTGTCATCTTGGCTCTTGGCTGAAGTTCCTTATTCGAGGGCACCGAGAAGATGCTTCTTTGCCGCGAGAAATTCTTCACCACAAGTGGCGGGCTGGGGAGGCCACTTTAAGGTGAATAAAGATGGGCATCTCTCTAAGCCTCTTACACCGCCTGCCCACTGCCAGCCGACGGGGAGTACCATTTAGGTGGTTTGAAGTTTTTCCGGGCCCTTTCGGGAATCTTCTTCCCTTCTTCCTCGATCTCGGCACGATCTGCTCGATTCACGTGGTCGCGGAGGATCGATTACGAGCTATGAAAGATTCCGTGGAATTGGAAGTGAGTGTTGTCTTTTTACCGCAACCGCGAAGCCCGGCCACTCGAACTCGAAACTCGGCTAAGAAGAACCGCGCCAAGTGTGTGTGTGTATGTGTGTATGTGGATACACCGCCAGCGTCTAATTCGTCGGTACGGTGACCGATTAAAAGGGAGTAAAGGGTTGCAAACGCCCGGAATACGGCATCGGATTCACTGTCAACAAAACCACAGCAAACTCCATTACGAACTCCCGACTCTGGCACACGGAGCCTACCGAAACCGTCGTGATATCGTTTTCAAAACACACTCATTTTCTTCTCCCTCGCTCGGGGGTACGGTTTTCGACGGTTTTCGACAGTAAATAGTCGAGTAATTGATATTAATACAAACCTGACCACCCTTTCCCAGCTCAAGGAAGAGGGTACCCTGATCCCTTTGACCTTTTGTGTGTGACGTGTGATAAGGAACGACGGATTCCGCCCGATGCCCTCTGCCAACTGGGAATCGTTAGCTGCGTCTCCTGTCCTGGAATCTGTATCAATTAGGACAACGCCGTCGGCCAGCCGTCCGTCGACCATTTGCAGCAGCAGGGGCAGCGGCGACGAGTACGAGCGAACCGAACCGCAGATGACAAGATGCAGAAGAGATATTGTGTATTGGATTTGGCCCCGACCGTGTATGGTCTGTTCTGTGGTCTGCCATCCCCGGGTAGACCCGAGCGTGTCCCTATGCAGTTCGGTCGTTTTCTTCCCGCCGTATTTCGTATCGCACATGCATCGCACATCGCACTTCGCTGTCGCCACGGATCGTTGTCGTTTGTCGCGGAGCGGGTGTCATCGCGACGAACCGTCCCCGGGGTTGTCGACGTCGTCATACAACGACAGAAAACGAGAAACATGTGCACGGCAAACGAGTGTACCGGAGAGTGTAATAATCATCATCAGCGGAGACCCTCCGGGCCGGGCCGGCAGGGCTCAGAAATGTTCGAAAGCGACCCAGAATGTTTGCCGGGATATATCTGGCGAAGATCACCCGGATGATGATCGTCTTCCTGTGCCTGCGATGTTACTTGACACTCCCGCTCCCGGGAGAGCGGCCGACGGAAAGCCATTTTTCAAACGGCTAAAAACCGAATCCAACCGCACGGGTTCGCTACGGTTCCCTGCCAAGCGAAAGCGTTTCCCAGCAGCGCACCCAGCGCTAACCCCATGTGTTGTATCTGCGTTTGCTGTAATGGCGACGGTAACCGGAGGAGTAAATCTCGTGTTGTTCCGTGGACACAAGCGTCCCCCGTCGACGACGACATAACTAATTTCCCAATTCTCAAACCCACGCCTGGCTGATGTCGCTGCACGCGCGTCGGTGAAGGAGGTTTCCCTTTCCGAGCCGAAATGTTGACTGTGAGAACTCTGTTTGTCCGGACAAATGGACATCACCGGTCCGGGCACTGATGCTCCTCCAGGATACACCGCCAGCGTCTAATTCGTCGGTACGGTGACCGATTAAAAGGGAGTAAAGGGTTGCAAACGCCCGGAATACGGCATCAGAAATGTTGACTGTGAGAACTCTGTTTGTCCGGACAAATGGGCATCACCGGTCCGGGCGCTGATGCTCCTCCAGGATACACCGCCAGCGTCTAATTCGTCGGTACGGTGACCGATTAAAAGGGAGTAAAGGGTTGCAAACGCCCGGAATACGGCATCACTGTCAACAAAACCACAGCAAACTCCATTACGTACTCCCGACTCTGGCACACGGAGCCTGCCGAAACCGTCGTGATATCGTTTTCAAAACACACTCATTTTCTTCTCCCTCGCTCGGGGGCACGGTTTTCGGCGGCTTTCGACAGTAAATAGTCGAGTAATTGATATTAATACAAACCTGACCACCCTTTCCCGGCTCAAGGAAGAGGGTACCCTGATCCCTTTGACCTTTTGTGTGTGACGTGTGATAAGGAACGACGGATTCCGCCCGATGCCCTCTGCCAACTGGGAATCGTTAGCTGCGTCTCCTGTCCTGGAATCTGTATCAATTAGGACAACGCCGTCGGCCAGCCGTCCGTCGACCATTTGCATAAAATTACACAACCGAACATAGCGAACCCAAGCACAGGGGTAGAAATCTCTTTTCCGTGGCGGAGGAACAAACAACAGCGGCATCCGATAGAAGAGGAGAAAAAATACCCACAATCCATACACGCACACGCCTCTGGAAGGAGAACCATTAACATGCATATTATCCGAACGCAGTGACAACGATGGCTTTCCCCGAGAAGTTTTCCAATTTTCAACCAATCAACCGACACATCCGAATGGCCAATTATGGTCGCCCACTCGCCCGGTCGCTCCCTGGGACGCCCTGTTGGAAAAGGGGCGGCAGAAAAACGGAAACGACCTCATCGCCCGGCCGGTCGGCGCAAGTTGATATGGAGATTCTTTTTTTCGGGCACAGGGGGATATGGAAAGAACTGCCTCTCGTGCGAATTGAAATGTTTTCCTTACCCGCACACACACACACTCACACAGATACAAGTGTCATCTTGGCTCTTGGCTGAAGTTCCTTATTCGAGGGCACCGAGAAGATGCTTCTTTGCCGCGAGAGATTCTTCACCACAAGTGGGCAGGCTGGGGAGGCCACTTTAAGGTGAATAAAGATGGGCATCTCTCTAAGCCTCTTACACCGCCTGCCCACTGCCACCCGACGGGGAGTACCATTTAGGTGGTTTGAAGTTTTTCCGGGCCCTTTCGGGAATCTTCTTCCCTTCTTCCTCGATCTCGGCACGATCTGCTCGATTCACGTAGTCGCGGAGGATCGATTACGAGCTATGAAAGATTCCGTGGAATTGGAAGTGAGTGTTGTCTTTTTACCGCAACCGCGAAGCCCGGCCACTCGAACTCGAAACTCGGCTAAGAAGAACCGCGCCAAGTGTGTGTGTGTATGTGTGTATGTGGAGTCTTTTAAAAAGCTCTAATTGATTTCGAAGCAGGCCATGTTTTTTCCCCATCGGTTGCTGTGTTGGATATTCACCACTTTAATGCATGAAGGGGTTGCTTTGTTCCCTGCTGGCTGGCTCGCTGCTGCTGCTGCTGCATGCTCGATCTTCATCCTCTGGTTGAGAGGTATGGAAAAGGAGTAAACAACAACAACAAAAAACGCTCTAGCTCCTCGCTCCGGTCATGCTCGATTGACCGCTCGATTAAATGCACACGAACATTGTTGCGCCGGTAGAACGTGAGGGGAAGGGTACGAGCCCACCTCACCCATTCCCTCGTATGCAGCCGAGCCGCGTTGATCGCCACGATCGCTCGGATCAGGATCGGGTTTAAGTGGTGATCGTGCGCAAATTCTTGGCCCGCTTGGGATCCGCTCGCTCGGGAAGGTTTTAAGGGATGATTTTTACAAATCATGGACACCTTTTCTCCCTCGATCGACCGGCCGGGTCGGGACGGGTCGGTCGGCCTCCGCAAATAAATTCCATTGGCCATGGAGGGGGGGCCCTCGCTCTTTGCACCGGACACCTCAAACTGGCACGTCACGCACGCCCCAAAAGTCCGGCCCGATCGATCGAGTGTTCGGTACAGGCGCATGATTGATTTTTTTTCGCCCTTCTTTCTTTTCACGGGCCAGAAGTTTTTCCTTTCTCACTCCCATGCGGGGAGCTGCACCGGGATGGAATCGACAAGTCATTCTTAGTTGTCAAAATTTTCTATAGACCTCCGCGCGACCTCCGCGTGCGTTAGCGCCCTTTATGTTTTCTTCGCCCGTACCGGGGCCAAGCCACCGCCGCGTCGGCCGGAGCGGCTATTGTAATGGATTATTAAAAACAAAATTATGCAAATGAGCTCCAGCCCCAGCGCTGGTGGCGCAAGGAAGCATCCCACCATCCCGTGTCTGAGGCCGGAGCGTTTTAGCGTTTACTTTTGGGTGAATTTTTATTGGGTGTTTGCTGTTATCATTCGAGATTCGGGCGCTGTGGTGTGGGGTTTCGGTCGTGGAGGGATAATTTGCTTGTTTCCTTCCCTTTTTTTTGTTTTAGTTCACTTCTGTTCAGACCGAGCGACGCAAAAGACGCATCCCTCTTGTCACCGGAAAGCGCGGATCGAGTGGGCTGTGACCGAAAGTTCTGTTGTTATCATCGTCCGCCAGCAAACAAGCAAGCGTGGAGAGCGCTCCGGAGTCCGCCGGACACTGGCCCCCATAACTTGAGAACTTTATTTTAATTAACTAATTATTTCACGCGCTAAGCCACCGGCTCGTACCGATCGGCACCGATAATAATTTGAGGACGAGTTTTATGGCCCCATCCGAGTGGGGTGGTTGGTGGGATTGGGGGGGGGGGAAAAATCCATTAGGCCAAAAATGTGCCTAATTACCCCACGGTGAGCATAGTGGGCGAGCGCCATGCAAATGTTGGCTTAAAAGTATCTAGTAATGAAATCTTAACATAACAGGTATGAGAAATGGATGCTGTCTTATAATGTTGTGCGACATGCCTGTATACAGCACTGACACTTGGTGCGAGTTTGTGTGTAAAGCAAACTATTTGTGGCGGCGAAAACGGCGTACATAAAAAGCCGTTTTTATCGATGATATTTTAAAGTAGATTTAAGAGCTCTTCTACTTTAAGAGCTAAGATATCTTGCATTAAATATGTATTTTACAGTTATTTTACAGTTATGTATTTTACTCGTGTGCATTGTGCATTTTGGATGATATTGTTCATGTTTAAAGTTTCATCTATTTTTTCTTCAACTAAAATAAATGGATTTCCCTTAAAAAATGACTTCTGCATCGGGCTTCAATCATAAGTTTGAATGTTATTGAAGATCACATGAGGCACTTCTTATATTTATCAATCTGGAAAGGACATATTTTGGCCACTTAGCCCAACGGTCTAGTTCATCCTAACAAACTCCCACTGTGCCAGTAGTGAGCCATTTGGCTCAAAATTCTGCTAAAACAACAGTTTTTCCCGCCTATCCCACCATAAGACCATTTGCTGCGGTTACGCGTGGCTAATCTTTCGAGCCCCACCTCCACGTTCCGAGTTCCGGATAGCACGGTGTGCGTACAAAACACATTAAGCACAATTAAAACAAAACAAAAGCGCGAGGGGAAAAAATCGCGCAAAATCGTGTGCGCGAAATTTATGCATAATTATTACCGCCGAATGCGCGGGTATGGAGTTTTATTCTGCACAGGTATCTTTTTTCTGTTCGCGCTGTGTGCGACATCGATTCGCGGTCATTTTGCATTCACCGGAGACAGTTCCCGTGTCCGGGCGGAACAGGCGTTCGTAGTGCTACCAGACGATCCTTCTTCGGTTGGGCAGGCAGGTGGGGCCAAACCGTTCTAAACACCGGCCCAGACACAAAAGTCACATTCCACACTCCCATTTGGCCAATGCCGAGTTCGAGGGGGAAAAACGTGCAATAATTTTATATTAATGTGCAATAAAATATTGAGACTCCCAGCCCCACCGAAACCCGCGTATGCACGCGCGCGTTCGATGACAAGTAATAAATAAAATATCGCTAAAACATCGTAAAGTACTCAGCGCAATGGGTTTTCCGTCCGAGTTCCGGGCCGGCGGAACTGGACATTAAAAAGCGAACCCATGCCTGCCTGCCCTGAAATGTGTGCTGATAGGAAATAATTATGCCACAAATCCATGTTCGGGGAGGCCGCAGCACTCGTGCAAAACGGTCCCCTCCCGAACGGTGCCAGGTGCCAACCGGTGTCGAGCCCTTTTCGAGCCACCGCGCGTGGCCCGTTTTGGGGAGGACGGCGGTCCTTCACACAAAGTTCGCGGAATTTTCACCTCCCATCGTCGAGTTCCTTTAGCGGGTGGGCGTGCGTGCGTGCGTGCGTGCTTGCCTGTCACGTCACATTGACAGGAGTCCCTGGCTCGCGCCTGTCCGCACAGCACCCGGGTGCTGGACATCTGAGGAACGTTGACCAATCGGTTCGGAGGGGAGAGCGACATTCCCGTCAATAGTCTCCTGTTATTTTCCTTTCAAAGCATTTTTCCACTCTCGTATGCAGGGCCGTTTGCACCCGACCCGGGGACGCGACTCGGCACAAGTAATAATTGTACATTTTTTAAACATTTATGCCTAAATTACAATCAACGACTTTCCAATAGGCATAATTCACGCAACATTAAATATTCATCGACCGTTCATTGATGGTGGTGGCGTGGACTGTCGCCGACGGAATTGCGCCCCCTCTGCGGCCGCGTGAAGCCACCCCACCCACCTGCGTTCCCGAGGGTCAATCGATAGGGTAGAATCGACGGGGGGAAAGCCCGTGTCCGTTTGGCAGCTAGAACGTGTTGTTAGTCACACACAGACACGCCATACGCGTGGGGAAAGGCAATTGCGTTATCACGCACGCTCTATACATTGTACTGTACATAACATCACAGACAACGAACCCCCTAAAGGAGGGTGTTTTTTTCTGTTGTGCACCGTCACCGTCTTCCAGATACCAGCACCGGCATCGGATCGCAGCAGGATCGCACGAAACGATCAATACGTGCGATGGGCGAAGAACTGCATGCTTTAAAATGTGCACTGGGACGTTTTTAATGCTATCCCACGCACAGACAGAAGGGTTTTTGTGCTCAATGTTATTTTTCACCCTCCAAAGTCCTCCAACCCGATCCGATTCCACCCATAAATACGTTTGCTGGCAGCAGCATGACTCTGCAGTAAAATCCCATTTCAATCAAGGAAGGCTCTGACAACGCACGCGCTTCAAACCATCGAAGCAACCCGTGAGCGCTGGGTAGGTATCCTTCCTCCGAGCTCTTTAATGCGTGCCCCCGATCGGACACTTTAAACGCTAGCAACGAACCCCAAGCCCGAGCGAGGACATTGCGGGTGCGTCACAATATGGTGTCCCGAAATTTGTCAACTCATCTTCCGTCGGAACTGACTCAGCTGTTGTGCGAAAGCGAAATGCCAACTCATTCCAAGCGCTGGTGAGAATCGTCCTGCGAGTCGGTCCTGGCTCCAGTTGCTTGCGAAAGTGTCCGATTTAAAGGTGGACACAGGATGGCGCGCACACCAGGAACCAGCTGAAACCGTTCGGAACCATTTTGGAAGCGGTGCTCTCGTATAGGAAATCCAGCCCTTCTGTTTGCACCGTCGGACACCAGGAATTAGCATACGAACGCTGGCGAGTCGGGCCCGGCATTGGTCAGTTTGGGGTAGTTTGCAGCGCAACCGTGGGGAGGGCGCGTTCGGAAGGACGAATTTGAATGTTGGCCTCATTTCGAGAGAGGGGGGTAAGAAACAACACGTTCGGTGGTGCGCTGGTACGCTGGTACGAACTTCTCTCGTCGTCCTTGCTTTCCGGAGGGACGGAAAAACCGGACCGTACGCTTATAACGTAACGCATGCGTGTGCGGATGCCGTGGCTGGCATCGTGTCGTCCCTACCGTTGTTAAATGGATC
>KZ069358.1:24980-35069 GCA_002091845.1 Anopheles cracens
TATTTTCCGGTCAGTCGGCCACACGGCAGACGCGCCACGGTTCCGTTTTTTTCCCGGTCGGACTTCGGTGTGACTTCGTCGGGCTCTGGCTGGCTGGGGTCCGTGCCGAAGTGCCGAAAAAAGTACGGCGGGCCCACCACAGCGGACGGCGAGAAGAACGCCGCAACCGTACGAACGAACGGGCGAGGTTTTGCAGGAGAGCAAAAAAAAAGTTGTTGTTGTTGTTGGTTTTTGGTAAACTTTCTTGCTTAAAAATAAAGCTACGCTTTTCCTCTGCCGCTGCTTTGTTGCTGCTGCTCGCTCTCGTAAGTATACCTTGGTTGCTTAGACGTCCGTCCGTGGCCTGCTTTGTGTTACAAGTTTTCGTATACCTGCTGTATGTAGGGTTGCTTCGATTGCTTCTAGCGGCGAGACGATTGCGCTCCAGCCCGAGATGGTATGTTCCGCTGCGGGTGATGATGGTTAATTTCTTTTTGGTGGTTTGGTGATTGCAAAAATGCCGTATACTGTTGTAGGAAAAACGTGAGTGCATCTATCCGCAACCGGGTGGTTTCGGTCACATCCTTTTTATTGTGTTGGCGGGCTGTGACGCCGTTTGCCGTCGGCTGCACCGGAACTGGAGATGCTGTCAAAACCGCCGCACTTGCCGTCTCGCACTCACCAAAACACGCGCACCGCACACGAATGTCACACAGGTGTTGCGAATCCACGCACGCGGTTTTCGTTGTTTTTTTCACCTCCTCCGCACAGTTGCCACTCTTGTTACGGTGTATATATAAAGGGTATAGATATATAATTTGTATATATAACTCTTTCTGGATTCTTTCTCTCTCTCTCTGTGTGTGTGAGTGATTTTGCTTCCTTCACGGTTCCTCCGGTTCCTTCCTTATGCAGAGACCGTGTCGGTAGTAGTAGTAGTACTTTTCCCAGGTTACCTCACATCTAAATCTATCATCAGTTTCGTATACTTTCACATCAGACCAGACGAACGCGCACGCGAATGAGACGGCACGAGAGAGATAGGGAAAATTTATGGGCCCGCCTCTTCAGCGTGTGTTTGAAAAAAGCAGGCGAAAAGCGTAAACGGATAAGATCAGCCGTGAGCAGCGGTGACAGCTAGAATGAAATGTTCTCACCAAGATATGCTCACGCGTGAGCAGCGCCGCTCTCACCGGCTCATCTCACGCTCATACCGTAGGGAAATGGGGTGCGATGGTGTTGGTGAGCGAGCGCTGTGCAGGAAAACGAGAGAGCGAGTGAGAGAGAGAGCGCGCGCGCCATTTGCGACTCGACAAAGCGAGACAACGCACCCGAGCTAGGGTGTTTGCAGAGGGCTGGATGCGCGCGAGTTTGTGTGTGTGTGTGTGGGGGTGCGTGCGTGCTCGGTGCTGCTTTCGGGTCGCTTGTGCTATCTCTTTCGCCCCCACGCGAAAGAACGTCAAAAACGCGACGTTGATGTGAGAGGCGGGGTGTATGATTTGAAAAAATGGCTCCGCCTATTGCAACGCCGGCCTATGAAAAGTGTGATGGCAGTATACAATTATTTATATGGCTGATTGAAATGAAGGATGTTTTGGACAAGAGATTGGTGGGTCAATTCCGAGCCGAATTCCAACACAAACGCAGTCGGCGGTGCGCGGTTTCGACACGCATACACAACCAACATGACATCATCTCATCTGGGAAGTCTCAAGGAAATGTTCGCAAAATGACGACGACGACGTCGTCGTCAGCGAAGAACCGAGAACTTTGACTCGTGCAGAACGGCGCGCGCTGTTGGAGGTGAAGAACAAAAAAAACAGCACCTATTGCTCGACGAATCTAAAGGCGGCATCGAAAGCCTTCGAAAGGGGAAAAAAGTAAAAACAAAAACGACAAAAAAACAACAACGACGACGCACACACACTCGCAGTACGCAGCGGTGCAGTACACTTCAAATCCGCGAAGCAATAGTAGGCGCTGGGTGAGCGAGAAGGCGATGTCTGCGCGGTGGCACAGGCGGCAGCGAGCGAGAGCGGGAAGAACGACAGGCTCGGCTCGGATCGCATGCATATTTAGAATAAGAGCTGCGCAAATGTGAATTTTTCATACAATCGCGCGACACGGTGATTCCTTCGTGTGTATTTTTTTAGTTTTTTCAGTATTGTGTGCACTCTTCCTTATGTCAGGCTCAAGTTTTTAGCCATTTGGAGATTGTTTTTCTTTTCCGTTTTTTCTTGTTGCTAGTCTTCGACCGTGATCATACACACACACAACTCATCTCCCGCGGAACGTTTCGTTCGTTATTTTCCAATTTCTTACTGGTCTTCGATGCACCCAACAACACCCAGCCCCGGTCCCCATAACTTTCTATCCGTGCTGCAGTCGCTAAGCAGGGAAATGAGAAGAAATCTTCCCAACGGGAGCGAAGCCGTCGTCAGCACACGGAAACCCCGTTAACGATGGCTTCAAAATAGGAGCCGCGCTAGAAACGATGCAAACCAAGGAGGAAAAAGCAATTTCGACGAACGCGCACGCGAATGAGACGGCACGAGAGAGATAGGGAAAATTTATGGGCCCGCCTCTTCAGCGTGTGTTTGAAAAAAAGCAGGCGAAAAGCGTAAACGGATAAGATCAGCCGTGAGCAGCGGTGACAGCTAGAATGAAATGTTCTCACCACGATATGCTCACGCGTGAGCAGCGCCGCTCTCACCGGCTCATCTCACGCTCATACCGTGGGGAAATGGGGTGCGATGGTGTTGGTGAGCGAGCGCTGTGCAGGAAAGCGAGAGAGCGAGTGAGAGAGAGAGCACGCGCGCCATTTGCAACTCGACAAAGCGAGACAACGCACCCGAGCTGGGGTGTTTGCAGAGGGCTGGATGCGCGCGAGTTTGTGTGTGTGTGTGTGGGGGTGCGTGCGTGCTCGGTGCTGCTTTCGGGTCGCTTGTGCTATCTCTTTCGCCCCCACGCGAAAGAACGTCAAAAACGCGACGTTGATGTGAGAGGCGGGGTGTATGATTTGAAAAAATGGCTCCGCCTATTGCAACGCCGGCCTATGAAAAGTGTGATGGCAGTATACAATTATTTATATGGCTGATTGAAATGAAGGATGTTTTGGACAAGAGATTGGTGGGTCAATTCCGAGCCGAATTCCAACACAAACGCAGTCGACGGTGCGCGGTTTCGACACGCATACACAACCAACATGACATCATCTCATCTGGGAAGCCTCAAGGAAATGTTCGCAAAATGACGACGACGACGTCGTCGTCAGCGAAGAACCGAGAACTTTGACTCGTGCAGAACGGCGCGCGCTGTTGGAGGTGAAGAACAAAAAAAACAGCACCTATTGCTCGACGAATCTAAAGGCGGCATCGAAAGCCTTCGAAAGGGGAAAAAAGTAAAAACAAAAACGACAAAAAAACAACAACGACGACGCACACACACTCGCAGTACGCAGCGGTGCAGTACACTTCAAATCCGCGAAGCAATAGTAGGCGCTGGGTGAGCGAGAAGGCGATGTCTGCGCGGTGGCACAGGCGGCAGCGAGCGAGAGCGGGAAGAACGACAGGCTCGGCTCGGATCGCATGCATATTTAGAATAAGAGCTGCGCAAATGTGAATTTTTCATACAATCGCGCGACACGGTGATTCCTTCGTGTGTATTTTTTTAGTTTTTTCAGTATTGTGTGCACTCTTCCTTATGTCAGGCTCAAGTTCTTTAGCCATTTGGAGATTGTTTTTCTTTTCCGTTTTTTCTTGTTGCTAGTCTTCGACCGTGATCATACACACACACAACTCATCTCCCGCGGAACGTTTCGTTCGTTATTTTCCAATTTCTTACTGGTCTTCGATGCACCCAACAACACCCAGCCCCGGTCCCCATAACTTTCTTTCCGTGCTGCAGTCGCTAAGCAGGGAAATGAGAAGAAATCTTCCCAACGGGAGCGAAGCCGTCGTCAGCGCACGGAAACCCCGTTAACGATGGCTTCAAAATAGGAGCCGCGCTAGAAACGATGCAAACCAAGGAGGAAAAAGCAATTTCGCATGCCGGCATGCTTAAATATTGAAACATTTCTTCGAAACGAATGTAGCTATTTTTTCGCCTCGTTACGTACGACATGTCGGTCGAGATTGGCGTGTTATTTTCTTCCGTTTACTATTTCTTTCACTACATACGCACACACACACGCGCGCACGAGAAAGGCGCTCGTTGCGCCCGAGAATTCCAAACCGCGGCTGATAAAGAAAATCTCGGCTTTTCTCGGCCGCCTGTACCAACGGAACCATGAGCCACAAGCAATGAATTACGATTAATGGCGCCAATATGTTTAATGGTGCTTTCCTCACAGCGAGCCCAGCATTTTCGTCGTCATCGCACTATGACAAATCCACGGCAAAAGGGATAATTCGCGTCACACATTTCGCAGGCGTTCCGGCAGAGACCGGCGCAAGGATTGGAAAATCTCGGCACGCTCGGTGCCTTATCATCAACTCGTGACACCGAGCCGTGCGATAAAACAATGTGCGTGGGTTTGTGTGTGCGAGGCAGAAAAATAAACACCAGCACCGCGTCGTGTGACATTCGTTGCGAGGTGGGAGAAATTAAAGCAGGCCACGCCGGAGAAGTCCCATATATGCGGGACGACCGAAGTTTGTTAGAATTTTAATCATAGCAACCGGGCGCTTTTCTCGCAACGCCAGCCGGTTTCTTTTCATTTCGGCGGCTGTTTATGACGCATGAAAAAGCCAGTTTACGCCCGGGTAGTTCACGTACGCGAGCGCGGATAAAACTGACATGGAAATTGGCTACACTTTCGACAATCAAAATGAGCTTCGCTTCCGAAAAGAGGTGTAAGCGACTATCGTCACACGAATTTATAGCAGCCACCTTATGCCAATTTGCACTCGGAAAGTGTTTTCTAACGGCCACTAGCCGCATTTATTATCATCCCGTAGCATCATCAGCCAGCAGCAGCATGTTGGAGCGTCCGGAGCGCATATGTTCGCGCGTGCTGTACATGTAGCTGTAGATTAGGGAGTGCGACGAGCCGTGTGGTGGAATTTGAATTTTGCCGTCGCGATCATCCACGTACCACATTGATTGGATTTTTGTTTTCGTTCAATTTTGTTACAAGAAAATGCATGTTTTCTTTAACTTTTTTCATGCGCTGTTTGGGATGACGAACAGCAAGAAAACTTCGCCCGCGTGAAAACGCACCAAATCAAGTGAGGAATGTTTGGCCCGAAAGTGCGTAAACGGAGGAGTAGCAGCAGCACCAGCATCATCACGGATGAACAGTTTCTTTGTGCACTTTTGCCGTGTGCATTTACGTTGCTACAGTTCTTAACTTTTCCATTTAATCTCGTGCTGGCCCAGCCCGCTTATCTCGGCGGGGTTTCGGTAAGAAATTATAAAATATCCTTCAACAGCGTCATCATTATTATCATCCCCGGCAGCAGCATTTAATAGAGCGAGCAAGTTGTAATAATAAAAATAATTGCTTCACGGTCACCGGCGGCTCCGGTGCGGTGACAAAGCTCCTCTCGCCCCTGTGACCGGTGGACATAATTCCGCAGAAGAGAATCCACCCCAACCCGATCGCCACCCTCACCGACGACCCGGCGAGCGTGATCGTGTTGCTGCTGTCGTCATATTATGCGGTCCCATAATAATCCCACCTGAAACTCGCCACCTTCGCGCCGGAGTGAAGTTGCAGAGCAGAGTTTTAGGAGGCACATACACACACAAACACACACACTAGCACGCATACACCACCCGGTGGTACACAGCCGGCTGTGACCGGTTGCGATGGTGATGATATTCGCACCCGCCGTGCACCGAAAGTGATGTACGATGTCAAAATTATTTAAATCTAATGATAGCGCACGACAAATGAAAATTTGTTACCGTGCAGGAGCAGCAACAGCGACACGGAAACCCCGTTAACGATGGCTTCAAAATAGGAGCCGCGCTAGAAACGATGCAAACCAAGGAGGAAAAAGCAATTTCGCATGCCTTAGCCCGAGAGGAAACTCCTTTAATTTTCTCCAACCGTACCCGGAATGCTGGATATTTGGGAGGAATGCATAAACGAACGTAATGCGAACAAAAAAAAGTAAAAGAAGTTAAAATTAAAACTTCTTTTTCTTTCAAACATTGCTTTAGTTCGCTGAGTAGCAGCAGCACCAGCATCATCACGGATGAACAGTTTCTTTGTGCACTTTTGCCGTGTGCATTTACGTTGCTACAGTTCTTAACTTTTCCATTTAATCTCGTGCTGGCCCAGCCCGCTTATCTCGGCGGGGTTTCGGTAAGAAATTATAAAATATCCTTCAACAGCGTCATCATTATTATCATCCCCGGCAGCAGCATTTAATAGAGCGAGCAAGTTGTAATAATAAAAATAATTGCTTCACGGTCACCGGCGGCTCCGGTGCGGTGACAAAGCTCCTCTCGCCCCTGTGACACCTATTGCTCGACGAATCTAAAGGCGGCATCGAAAGCCTTCGAAAGGGGAAAAAAGTAAAAACAAAAACGACAAAAAAAACAACAACGACGACGCACACACACACTCGCAGTACGCAGCGGTGCAGTACACTTCAAATCCGCGAAGCAATAGTAGGCGCTGGGTGAGCGAGAAGGCGAGTTTGGGGTTCTGGCGATGGGGGTATTGATGATGGAAGGATTTGATTTTGTTTTTTTCTCCGGATGTGGAGTATCAAAAAACAACAAAGATTCGAGATACGTGTGCCTAAAGAGGTGGAACGAAATGGGTTTCTTTTATTTCATTTCCAATACGGGTGATTCGTGTAATAGATTGTAATATCGCCTATTTATGGATGCTTTTGTATGATGATTTTATAATTGCCATGACAAGGCTATTAATTATAAAATTAACAAACTATTGATTGATTATAATACGATTGGATCAAATGATCCAAATTAAAGTATATTAAACGTTATATTGTAATATTTTCGTTATTCGTCACTAACAAAAAACACTGAAAAAATTATAATTTAACCGCTTTGCTGGTTTTAAGCACAAATGTTATATTTTCAAAGCAATTCATTATTCATCTTTTGAGCAATAAACCATTCTTGAGGAGTTTTGTAGTAATTTGCTTATTTAATAGTTAAAAATTGTCTCAACCTCTTAATTATCTGCAAATAGACCGCCATAATATCGTCGGCTTAATAGCCAATAGGTTAGTAAAGCTTTGTATTAAGGTTAACTGCTTCTGAACAGTATGTTCACTAGGATAGTGGATAGCAACGCGGTTGCGGTTCATTCACCGGCAATGTATTGCTCTCGAGATGCTTGTAGTCATTCTAACTGTACGCGATTGAATCAAACTGATTGGACAAACAGACGAGCAAACTTTCATTAAATAATATAATTTATGCGGTAAACGAAAAATAATGTCAGTCATATTTCTCATATGACTGGAGTATTGATTTGAAATGACATTGAACATTGAAATCAAAGCTTTGAAAGCATTGAACAAGCTTTCTACAAGATTTCACGGTTTGATAAACATAATAGCAACATTGATGCAAGTAAAACACCCTTTAATTTCTGATTGATCAAGACTCATTTAAATTCGATAAAGATTTGAATGAGTTGAGAATCAAATCATTGCCGTTTTTATATTTGTAACAGCATATTCCTGCGCAAAGACTGATTGACTGACTGAGTTTGATTAAAAGTAAATACAGCAACCGTATTTGTTCTGAAACAGTTCAATTTCGATTTACATGAAATATAACCAACTACCGACATAACTTATCCAAATAGTAAAAGGAAATTTGAGGGCAATGTTTATACTTGAGTGCAAGATGACATAGAATGTAAAAACTGAAAAAATTAAAATGCTAGTACATATTCGCTTAATGTATATAACTTTATTTGCAAATCTCACGGAAACTTACTGAAAAACAAAAATCATTTTATGCACAAAAAACAAAAATCATTTTTTATGTTCTTCATTAGGGTTTTTTTTTAAGTCGTTGATATGTCTTTTACTGCTTCTCATGGTTACCTAGCACTTTTCTCGTGAGCGTTTGTATACTTTAACAGTGCAAACCTGAAAATACATCTATGCAGTTCATACTTTAAAAGTATACGACTAATATTTTACTAGTTTAATCTTTTTTCATACGTAATTTTATTTGAAGTGCTTTTGAATATCTGCTTATTGTAATAGATTGAATGCTTACAATCACGAAATTCTATCATGTTGAATGAGTTTGATACTACAAATATACATGTGAAATTGGAATACACACAATTTTAAGAATGATTGAAACTACTGAAAGATTTGCTGTGTACTCTTAAAGAATAATCTTGTCACATAAAAAAGTGGTAGAATACAGCGCCAGCAACAACGGGAAAAAGCACCCCACACAACCATGCAAAATGCCAATAGCCCCGGTCAGGTGTGCGCGTATGTGTGTCCTTCCTTCGGGTTGTGTTGGGCACGTTTTTGGAGCCTTCAAAAATTTCATCCAAAATCGAACTTTGACGTGCCTTTCGACGGTGTTCCGGTCGCCAGCCGTCCGATGGCGGGATGAAATATTGATAAATGTTCCTCGCCCGGTTCCGCCAATCCCCATGTCCACCCCATCACGGACCCCCACCCCAAAACAAGAGAGCTGAGGGAACGGAGATAATAAAACAAATGCATGAATCCATCATGCATGCATCGGGCCCTCCACTTCCTTGTTCCCCCTTGGGGTAGTTATATTAATACATTCCTTCGGCCCGCGGCGCATTGTGCTGTGTTTGTCCATTTAAAGCGTTCCGTCACGTCGGCTCTCGTACCTTTATCGATTGGCCGCGCAAGGCGGCCCTCTCTTTAACAATGTTTTGCTCACTTTTGTTTTCGGGTGCTTTTGTTTGCTCGCAAGAGCTCGCGCCCAACAAATGCGCCGCTTTTTTATTGGCCCGCGCTTTAGTGCTTTCATTTCCATATCGAACGGCCGCGGCCGGGCGATGATTCGCGCCAAAACACCCAAACAGAAGACGAACTGCACTAGATAAATTGAGTCGAATAAAGTGGTAGATCGAGGGGCGCGACGAGGGAGGAGGAGGGCCGGCGGAAAAGATGAAACTGGTAGCAAAAAGTCACGAACGCACTCGCGGGGATACAAAAAATCGATCGACTATGCACACTTCATAAATTTCCCACTAAATTAATGAACCGAAAGGACCTGTGACAGGACCGAAGTGGACGTTTTTTGGCGCGCTTATAGTGTGCGTATGTTCGTGCGTATGCTTGTGTGTGAATTAAAGTAGGTCGTCAGTGGAGCACCATCATCATCAACATCATCGGCGTTCTCACCGTGCCAGGGGCCTGTCAGAAATGAAAACCAACAAACTGGGGAAGAAAAAAAAACAAGAAAAAAGAAATGCAAATCGCTAAACTCGATTCCAAACTTGACAAAAACACGACAAAAAAAACAAGAGAGCTGAGGGAACGGAGATAATAAAACAAATGCATGAATCCATCATGCATGCATCGGGCCCTCCACTTCCTTGTTCCCCCTTGGGGTAGTTATATTATGTTTTATTTTTGTTATGTGTGCAACCACGAGAAGGTGCATCAAGGCTCCAACATCAGCAACAACAACAGCAGCGGCAAAAAAGTCGACCCTGATACGTGCAGAAAATCAGATTATTAGCAAGGACGAGACGGAACCGAGACGAGGGACATCCGGGCCCGGGTGTGATGATCCTTACCGGCAGGTCACTACACGCCGCACAAGATAGGACAAGCGCCTCAAGCCTTCCCCGGGTCCCGGCGAGGCTCGAAAAAATCGATATTGATCCATCGATTTCGTTGACAAGTTGACAGGTGACAAATGAAGTATTATATCGAGTGGCTGACTGACTTGCTGACCGGTGCGTTGCGTATAAGCGCGTGTGTGTGTGCGCGAGGGAGGGAAAGGAGCGACAGAGAGGCAGTCCCGGCGCAGTGGATAAGTAGCCGGATAACAGGCTCGAAATCCTCGGTGTCGGAAATGATCGATTTTTTGATACTCCACATCCGGAGAAAAAAACAAAATCAAATCCTTCCATCATCAATACCCCCATCGCCAGAACCCCAA
>KZ069358.1:35079-48422 GCA_002091845.1 Anopheles cracens
TTTTTGGCGCTATGATGACTGGGCATATCACATACCCGTGTAAACGACCGCTCCCATTATTAGCAACCCGTTTGGAAGCACCTCGGAAGGCGTCTAGAATGTTGCCTCTATTTCACCGACGGCCCAATTTAAACTTCTCCCAGCGTTTAACGCTTTGTCCCTATGCAAGCCGGGTCCCGGAAAGTTTTCATCTATTTCCACAACGCCCACACGCGCATTGGAAACGCGCATTTCCATCCCGGCGGCCGTAGTGTGTGCGTTCGAGTGTGGGGATTGGAAAGCGTCCGTACCGAAGACCACCGCCGGTCGTCGATGTCGATGGCGAAACCAACAACACCTGAGTGAATATGAGTGAAGTTCTTATTTGTGGGCCATATTTCTCCTGTGTTTCTTGCATTGCGCTCGACCGTGCGTGGCTGCTGCCAAATGTTGCCGGCGCTCGTAAGGTTGATTTAACCGCGCGAGAGAACGAGGCCAGCAGCGGGAAAGCATAAAGTTCCCGGCCTGCCAATATTCGAAACCGTGTCGTGCTACTGGCGTCATTTATGTTTATCGTCCCGGGCAAACCATGTGTGTGTGTGTGTGTGTCGATGTGATTCCGGCCGTTAGAAAACACTTTCCGAGTGCAAATTGGCATAAGGTGGCTGCTATAAATTCGTGTGACGATAGTCGCTTACACCTCTTTTCGGAAGCGAAGCTCATTTTGATTGTCGAAAGTGTAGCCAATTTCCATGTCAGTTTTATCCGCGCTCGCGTACGTGAACTACCCGGGCGTAAACTGGCTTTTTCATGCGTCATGCGCGAACATATGCGCTCCGGACGCTCCAACATGCTGCTGCTGGCTGATGATGCTACGGGATGATAATAAATGCGGCTAGTCGATCGATTCGAGTCGCCATGCTTCAAAATCCTAGTAGGCTAGGGCCACCTTCACATATGGACGCGTACACACACACTGGCTGTTGCGCTGCGTGCCGTGAAGGAATTGCCCGTGGAAGGTATACGACGCCGGGTCGTCCTGTCCGGCCGGTCCAGGACATTCCCGGTGCGGAAGAGCAGAGGAACGTACCGGGGGCATATATTACATTCTGAAATACAACAAAATGACGCACGACGACAATGACATCTGCTTTCTCGCTCCTGTAGATTCGGTCCATCTTTCATCTCACTCGCACCCTTGCCTCGCTCGCACTCGCGCTGCAATGTGGTGCGGAGTGTTTTCTCATCCTTTCACACTCACACGAATGTTTATGCTGATGCTGCTGCTGTTGTTGATGATGTTGCACAGCATGGCGAGCTTCGTCCCTTCGTCCGCGGCCGCGGCCGCTGTTGCTGCTCCTGCACGGTAACAAATTTTCATTTGTCGTGCGCTATCATTAGATTTAAATAATTTTGACATCGTACATTCTGCCATCCTTTAAACCCAGCCCCAACACAACATCTCCACGGTGGGCAACACACAAGCACGCGCGCGCGGCAGAGGCTGGGCAGATAAATGTTGATTGACAGTGTATATTTGCCTTCGAACCGCGTACGACGTGCACGGGAGGTCGTTACGAACGTCGCGTCTGGCGCGCAAAGCAGCACACATATATTTTGTATTTATATATATCTATATATACACACATTTTAAATCCGCAAGTGCGCGCAAGTGAGCGTGTGGAGCCGCCGCGTGACGGCTCTGACTCTCCGTCGGTTATTGTTCCGTTTGGTCTGCCCATCTCCTGCCCTCCGTCCTTCGCTCCACCGGTTCACTCTCATCTCTGGTTGGTGCACGCGCCCTCCCAGGCCTCCCACTTCCCCTCTTCCTCCCCCCCCTCCCCATACTCTTCCAATCCGTATTGTTTCCATCAGGACGGGAATATATTCCAATATAATACCACCCCCAAACCGAGCCCTACCGCCGGCGTGCCGCAGCACTCCGTCGTCGTATGAGCGAGCAGCAGCAACAAAGCAGCGGCAGAGGAAAAGCGTAGCTTTATTTTTAAGCAAGAAAGTTTACCAAAAACCAACAACAACAACAACGCGTAAAGTAAAGGAA
Source organism: Anopheles cracens (assembly GCA_002091845.1). Taxonomy (NCBI): domain Eukaryota; kingdom Metazoa; phylum Arthropoda; class Insecta; order Diptera; family Culicidae; genus Anopheles; species Anopheles cracens. The sequence goes on from KZ069358.1 coordinate 37,121, forward strand.
GAAGGAAGAAGAACAAACAGCAGAACTGCATCGAAACGGCGCAACATCATCGACCGAACAAACGGCTCCATAAATACCCCCATATCCCAGCGTTGGCGTTCTGGAAGGAGTCTATGCCGATCTCCCGGAGCGTGTAGCCCGAGCGAGCCGGGGAGGACGAACGGGAAAGGGGGAAAACCAAAACCCACCCGCCCGCCGCACGCAAAAAACACACACAAAAATAATCGGACGGGGTTGGCCCGCTACCGTAATATGGCTGGTCTGATGTGAAAGTATACGAAACTGATGATAGATTTAGATGTGAGGTAACCTGGGAAAAGTACTACTACTACTACCGACGATCATTTCCGACACCGAGGATTTCGAGCCTGTTATCCGGCTACTTATCCACTGCGCCGGGACTGCCTCTCTGTCGCTCCTTTCCCTCCCTCGCGCACACACACACGCGCTTATACGCAACGCACCGGTCAGCAAGTCAGTCAGCCACTCGATATAATACTTCATTTGTCACCTGTCAACTTGTCAACGAAATCGATGGATCAATATCGATTTTTTCGAGCCTCGCCGGGACCCGGGGAAGGCTTGAGGCGCTTGTCCTATCTTGTGCGGCGTGTAGTGACCTGCCGGTAAGGATCATCACACCCGGGCCCGGATGTCCCTCGTCTCGGTTCCGTCTCGTCCTTGCTAATAATCTGATTTTCTGCACGTATCAGGGTCGACTTTTTTGCCGCTGCTGTTGTTGTTGCTGATGTTGGAGCCTTGATGCACCTTCTCGTGGTTGCACACATAACAAAAATAAAACATAATATAACTACCCCAAGGGGGAACAAGGAAGTGGAGGGCCCGATGCATGCATGATGGATTCATGCATTTGTTTTATTATCTCCGTTCCCTCAGCTCTCTTGTATTTTTTGTCGTGTTTTTGTCAAGTTTGGAATCGAGTTTAGCGATTTGCATTTCTTTTTTCTTGTTTTTTTTTCTTCCCCAGTTTGTTGGTTTTCATTTCTGACAGGCCCCTGGCACGGTGAGAACGCCGATGATGTTGATGATGATGGTGCTCCACTGACGACCTACTTTAATTCACACACAAGCATACGCACGAACATACGCACACTATAAGCGCGCCAAAAAACGTCCACTTCGGTCCTGTCACAGGTCCTTTCGGTTCATTAATTTAGTGGGAAATTTATGAAGTGTGCATAGTCGATCGATTTTTTGTATCCCCGCGAGTGCGTTCGTGACTTTTTGCTACCAGTTTCATCTTTTCCGCCGGCCCTCCTCCTCCCTCGTCGCGCCCCTCGATCTACCACTTTATTCGACTCAATTTATCTAGTGCAGTTCGTCTTCTGTTTGGGTGTTTTGGCGCGAATCATCGCCCGGCCGCGGCCGTTCGATATGGAAATGAAAGCACTAAAGCGCGGGCCAATAAAAAAGCGGCGCATTTGTTGGGCGCGAGCTCTTGCGAGCAAACAAAAGCACCCGAAAACAAAAGTGAGCAAAACATTGTTAAAGAGAGGGCCGCCTTGCGCGGCCAATCGATAAAGGTACGAGAGCCGACGTGACGGAACGCTTTAAATGGACAAACACAGCACAATGCGCCGCGGGCCGAAGGAATGTATCCCTTTAGGATTGTGTAATTGTGTACAATATTTTGTTTTTGACCTCCGGAAAATCGATAGAGCCATTAGTTGGGACGGTTGTTTTGGTGCCTTTCGAAGACACTGCTGTCAGGGAGACATGGTTCTCTGGATTGCTTTAAGAGAACGGTTCTAAACTTAAAGATAACGAGAGTTATTTAGACCTCTTTGGTATTTTGGTGTCTTTTGTTAAAGGAAATGAATTAAGCGTAAGATCAACAAGAACGATATTTAGTAGTCAGTTTTAAATGCTATTGCCGTAAGGCTACATCTACAATATATTCATAACAAGCTTCAATCGAAGAATAGTCTATGTTTTGTTGATTATTTAATGTTTATTTTCAATCAGTTTTTCCACATTATTGTGAATTTACGGTAATTAATTCACATTAATGAAAGCAATTGTGAACAAGGAAGTGGAGGGCCCGATGCATGCATGATGGATTCATGCATTTGTTTTATTATCTCCGTTCCCTCAGCTCTCTTGTTTTGGGGTGGGGGTCCGTGATGGGGTGGACATGGGGATTGGCGGAACCGGGCGAGGAACATTTATCAATATTTCATCCCGCCATCGGACGGCTGGCGACCGGAACACCGTCGAAAGGCACGTCAAAGTTCGATTTTGGATGAAATTTTTGAAGGCTCCAAAAACGTGCCCAACACAACCCGAAGGAAGGACACACATACGCGCACACCTGACCGGGGCTATTGGCATTTTGCATGGTTGTGTGGGGTGCTTTTTCCCGTTGTTGCTGGCGCTGTATTCTACCACTTTTTTGTTTCAGTTTTTACATTCTATGTCATCTTGCACTCAAGTATAAACATTGCCCTCAAATTTCCTTTTACTATTTGGATAAGTTATGTCGGTAGTTGGTTATATTTCATGTAAATCGAAATTGAACTGTTTCAGAACAAATACGGTTGCTGTATTTACTTTTAATCAAACTCAGTCAGTCAATCAGTCTTTGCGCAGGAATATGCTGTTACAAATATAAAAACGGCAATGATTTGATTCTCAACTCATTCAAATCTTTATCGAATTTAAATGAGTCTTGATCAATCAGAAATTAAAGGGTGTTTTACTTGCATCAATGTTGCTATTATGTTTATCAAACCGTGAAATCTTGTAGAAAGCTTGTTCAATGCTTTCAAAGCTTTGATTTCAATGTTCAATGTCATTTCAAATCAATACTCCAGTCATATGAGAAATATGACTGACATTATTTTTCGTTTACCGCATAAATTATATTATTTAATGAAAGTTTGCTCGTCTGTTTGTCCAATCAGTTTGATTCAATCGCGTACAGTTAGAATGACTACAAGCATCTCGAGAGCAATACATTGCCGGTGAATGAACCGCAACCGCGTTGCTATCCACTATCCTAGTGAACATACTGTTCAGAAGCAGTTAACCTTAATACAAAGCTTTACTAACCTATTGGCTATTAAGCCGACGATATTATGGCGGTCTATTTGCAGATAATTAAGAGGTTGAGACAATTTTTAACTATTAAATAAGCAAATTACTACAAAACTCCTCAAGAATGGTTTATTGCTCAAAAGATGAATAATGAATTGCTTTGAAAATATAACATTTGTGCTTAAAACCAGCAAAGCGGTTAAATTATAATTTTTTCAGTGTTTTTTGTTAGTGACGAATAACGAAAATATTACAATATAACGTTTAATATACTTTAATTTGGATCATTTGATCCAATCGTATTATAATCAATCAATAGTTTGTTAATTTTATAATTAATAGCCTTGTCATGGCAATTATAAAATCATCATACAAAAGCATCCATAAATAGGCGATATTACAATCTATTACACGAATCACCCGTATTGGAAATGAAATAAAAGAAACCCATTTCGTTCCACCTCTTTAGGCACACGTATCTCGAATCTTTGTTGTTTTTTGATACTCCACATCCGGAGAAAAAAACAAAATCAAATCCTTCCATCATCAATACCCCCATCGCCAGAACCCCAAACACGCCTTCTCGCTCACCCAGCGCCTACTATTGCTTCGCGGATTTGAAGTGTACTGCACCGCTGCGTACTGCGAGTGTGTGTGTGCGTCGTCGTTGTTGTTTTTTTTGTCGTTTTTGTTTTTACTTTTTTCCCCTTTCGAAGGCTTTCGATGCCGCCTTTAGATTCGTCGAGCAATAGGTGCCACAGGGGCGAGAGGAGCTTTGTCACCGCACCGGAGCCGCCGGTGACCGTGAAGCAATTATTTTTATTATTACAACTTGCTCGCTCTATTAAATGCTGCTGCCGGGGATGATAATAATGATGACGCTGTTGAAGGATATTTTATAATTTCTTACCGAAACCCCGCCGAGATAAGCGGGCTGGGCCAGCACGAGATTAAATGGAAAAGTTAAGAACTGTAGCAACGTAAATGCACACGGCAAAAGTGCACAAAGAAACTGTTCATCCGTGATGATGCTGGTGCTGCTGCTACTCAGCGAACTAAAGCAATGTTTGAAAGAAAAAGAAGTTTTAATTTTAACTTCTTTTACTTTTTTTTGTTCGCATTACGTTCGTTTATGCATTCCTCCCAAATATCCAGCATTCCGGGTACGGTTGGAGAAAATTAAAGGAGTTTCCTCTCGGGCTAAGGCATGCGAAATTGCTTTTTCCTCCTTGGTTTGCATCGTTTCTAGCGCGGCTCCTATTTTGAAGCCATCGTTAACGGGGTTTCCGTGCGCTGACGACGGCTTCGCTCCCGTTGGGAAGATTTCTTCTCATTTCCCTGCTTAGCGACTGCAGCACGGAAAGAAAGTTATGGGGACCGGGGCTGGGTGTTGTTGGGTGCATCGAAGACCAGTAAGAAATTGGAAAATAACGAACGAAACGTTCCGCGGGAGCGCTGTTGCTGCTCCTGCACGGTAACAAATTTTCATTTGTCGTGCGCTATCATTAGATTTAAATAATTTTGACATCGTACATCACTTTCGGTGCACGGCGGGTGCGAATATCATCACCATCGCAACCGGTCACAGCCGGCTGTGTACCACCGGGTGGTGTATGCGTGCTAGTGTGTGTGTTTGTGTGTGTATGTGCCTCCTAAAACTCTGCTCTGCAACTTCACTCCGGCGCGAAGGTGGCGAGTTTCAGGTGGGATTATTATGGGACCGCATAATATGACGACAGCAGCAACACGATCACGCTCGCCGGGTCGTCGGTGAGGGTGGCGATCGGGTTGGGGTGGATTCTCTTCTGCGGAATTATGTCCACCGGCCACAGGGGCCCTCCGTTTACGCACTTTCGGGCCAAACATTCCTCACTTGATTTGGTGCGTTTTCACGCGGGCGAAGTTTTCTTGCTGTTCGTCATCCCAAACAGCGCATGAAAAAAGTTAAAGAAAACATGCATTTTCTTGTAACAAAATTGAACGAAAACAAAAATCCAATCAATGTGGTACGTGGATGATCGCGACGGCAAAATTCAAATTCCACCACACGGCTCGTCGCACTCCCTAATCTACAGCTACATGTACAGCACGCGCGAACATATGCGCTCCGGACGCTCCAACATGCTGCTGCTGGCTGATGATGCTACGGGATGATAATAAATGCGGCTAGTGGATCGATTCGAGTCGCCATGCTTCAAAATCCTAGTAGGCTAGGGCCACCTTCACATATGGACGCGCACACACACACTGGCTGTTGCGCTGCGTGCCGTGAAGGAATTGCCCGTGGAAGGTATACGACGCCGGGTCGTCCTGTCCGGCCGGTCCAGGACATTCACGGTGCGGAAAAGCAGAGGAACGTACCGGGGGCATATATTACATTCTGAAATACAACAAAATGACGCACGACGACAATGACATCTGCTTTCTCGCTCCTGTAGATTCGGTCCATCTTTCATCTCACTCGCACCCTTGCCTCGCTCGCACTCGCGCTGCAATGTGGTGCGGAGTGTTTTCTCATCCTTTCACACTCACACGAATGTTTATGCTGATGCTGCTGCTGTTGTTGATGATGTTGCACAGCATGGCGAGCTTCGTCCCTTCGTCCGCGGCCGCGGCCGCTGTTGCTGCTCCTGCACGGTAACAAATTTTCATTTGTCGTGCGCTATCATTAGATTTAAATAATTTTGACATCGTACATCACTTTCGGTGCACGGCGGGTGCGAATATCATCACCATCGCAACCGGTCACAGCCGGCTGTGTACCACCGGGTGGTGTATGCGTGCTAGTGTGTGTGTTTGTGTGTGTATGTGCCTCCTAAAACTCTGCTCTGCAACTTCACTCCGGCGCGAAGGTGGCGAGTTTCAGGTGGGATTATTATGGGACCGCATAATATGACGACAGCAGCAACAGTTCCCGGCCTGCCAATATTCGAAACCGTGTCGTGCTACTGGCGTCATTTATGTTTATCGTCCCGGGCAAACCATGTGTGTGTGTGTGTGTCGATGTGATTCCTGCCGTTAGAAAACACTTTCCGAGTGCAAATTGGCATAAGGTGGCTGCTATAAATTCGTGTGACGATAGTCGCTTACACCTCTTTTCGGAAGCGAAGCTCATTTTGATTGTCGAAAGTGTAGCCAATTTCCATGTCAGTTTTATCCGCGCTCGCGTACGTGAACTACCCGGGCGTAAACTGGCTTTTTCATGCGTCATAAACAGCCGCCGAAATGAAAAGAAACCGGCTGGCGTTGCGAGAAAAGCGCCCGGTTGCTATGATTAAAATTCTAACAAACTTCGGTCGTCCCGCATATATGGGACTTCTCCGGCGTGGCCTGCTTTAATTTCTCCCACCTCGCAACGAATGTCACACGACGCGGTGCTGGTGTTTATTTTTCTGCCTCGCACACACAAACCCACGCACATTGTTTTATCGCACGGCTCGGTGTCACGAGTTGATGATAAGGCACCGAGCGTGCCGAGATTTTCCAATCCTTGCGCCGGTCTCTGCCGGAACGCCTGCGAAATGTGTGACGCGAATTATCCCTTTTGCCGTGGATTTGTCATAGTGCGATGACGACGAAAATGCTGGGCTCGCTGTGAGGAAAGCACCATTAAACATATTGGCGCCATTAATCGTAATTCATTGCTTGTGGCTCATGGTTCCGTTGGTACAGGCGGCCGAGAAAAGCCGAGATTTTCTTTATCAGCCGCGGTTTGGAATTCTCGGGCGCAACGAGCGCCTTTCTCGTGCGCGCGTGTGTGTGTGCGTATGTAGTGAAAGAAATAGTAAACGGAAGAAAATAACACGCCAATCTCGACCGACATGTCGTACGTAACGAGGCGAAAAAATAGCTACATTCGTTTCGAAGAAATGTTTCAATATTTAAGCATGCCGGCATGCGAAATTGCTTTTTCCTCCTTGGTTTGCATCGTTTCTAGCGCGGCTCCTATTTTGAAGCCATCGTTAACGGGGTTTCCGTGCGCTGACGACGGCTTCGCTCCCGTTGGGAAGATTTCTTCTCATTTCCCTGCTTAGCGACTGCAGCACGGAAAGAAAGTTATGGGGACCGGGGCTGGGTGTTGTTGGGTGCATCGAAGACCAGTAAGAAATTGGAAAATAACGAACGAAACGTTCCGCGGGAGATGAGTTGTGTGTGTGTATGATCACGGTCGAAGACTAGCAACAAGAAAAAACGGAAAAGAAAAACAATCTCCAAATGGCTAAAGAACTTGAGCCTGACATAAGGAAGAGTGCACACAATACTGAAAAAACTAAAAAAATACACACGAAGGAATCACCGTGTCGCGCGATTGTATGAAAAATTCACATTTGCGCAGCTCTTATTCTAAATATGCATGCGATCCGAGCCGAGCCTGTCGTTCTTCCCGCTCTCGCTCGCTGCCGCCTGTGCCACCGCGCAGACATCGCCTTCTCGCTCACCCAGCGCCTACTATTGCTTCGCGGATTTGAAGTGTACTGCACCGCTGCGTACTGCGAGTGTGTGTGCGTCGTCGTTGTTGTTTTTTTGTCGTTTTTGTTTTTACTTTTTTCCCCTTTCGAAGGCTTTCGATGCCGCCTTTAGATTCGTCGAGCAATAGGTGCTGTTTTTTTTGTTCTTCACCTCCAACAGCGCGCGCCGTTCTGCACGAGTCAAAGTTCTCGGTTCTTCGCTGACGACGACGTCGTCGTCGTCATTTTGCGAACATTTCCTTGAGGCTTCCCAGATGAGATGATGTCATGTTGGTTGTGTATGCGTGTCGAAACCGCGCACCGTCGACTGCGTTTGTGTTGGAATTCGGCTCGGAATTGACCCACCAATCTCTTGTCCAAAACATCCTTCATTTCAATCAGCCATATAAATAATTGTATACTGCCATCACACTTTTCATAGGCCGGCGTTGCAATAGGCGGAGCCATTTTTTCAAATCATACACCCCGCCTCTCACATCAACGTCGCGTTTTTGACGTTCTTTCGCGTGGGGGCGAAAGAGATAGCACAAGCGACCCGAAAGCAGCACCGAGCACGCACGCACCCCCACACACACACACACAAACTCGCGCGCATCCAGCCCTCTGCAAACACCCCAGCTCGGGTGCGTTGTCTCGCTTTGTCGAGTTGCAAATGGCGCGCGTGCTCTCTCTCTCACTCGCTCTCTCGCTTTCCTGCACAGCGCTCGCTCACCAACACCATCGCACCCCATTTCCCCACGGTATGAGCGTGAGATGAGCCGGTGAGAGCGGCGCTGCTCACGCGTGAGCATATCGTGGTGAGAACATTTCATTCTAGCTGTCACCGCTGCTCACGGCTGATCTTATCCGTTTACGCTTTTCGCCTGCTTTTTTTCAAACACACGCTGAAGAGGCGGGCCCATAAATTTTCCCTATCTCTCTCGTGCCGTCTCATTCGCGTGCGCGTTCGACGAAATTGCTTTTTCCTCCTTGGTTTGCATCGTTTCTAGCGCGGCTCCTATTTTGAAGCCATCGTTAACGGGGTTTCCGTGTGCTGACGACGGCTTCGCTCCCGTTGGGAAGATTTCTTCTCATTTCCCTGCTTAGCGACTGCAGCACGGATAGAAAGTTATGGGGACCGGGGCTGGGTGTTGTTGGGTGCATCGAAGACCAGTAAGAAATTGGAAAATAACGAACGAAACGTTCCGCGGGAGATGAGTTGTGTGTGTGTATGATCACGGTCGAAGACTAGCAACAAGAAAAAACGGAAAAGAAAAACAATCTCCAAATGGCTAAAAACTTGAGCCTGACATAAGGAAGAGTGCACACAATACTGAAAAAACTAAAAAAATACACACGAAGGAATCACCGTGTCGCGCGATTGTATGAAAAATTCACATTTGCGCAGCTCTTATTCTAAATATGCATGCGATCCGAGCCGAGCCTGTCGTTCTTCCCGCTCTCGCTCGCTGCCGCCTGTGCCACCGCGCAGACATCGCCTTCTCGCTCACCCAGCGCCTACTATTGCTTCGCGGATTTGAAGTGTACTGCACCGCTGCGTACTGCGAGTGTGTGTGCGTCGTCGTTGTTGTTTTTTTGTCGTTTTTGTTTTTACTTTTTTCCCCTTTCGAAGGCTTTCGATGCCGCCTTTAGATTCGTCGAGCAATAGGTGCTGTTTTTTTTGTTCTTCACCTCCAACAGCGCGCGCCGTTCTGCACGAGTCAAAGTTCTCGGTTCTTCGCTGACGACGACGTCGTCGTCGTCATTTTGCGAACATTTCCTTGAGACTTCCCAGATGAGATGATGTCATGTTGGTTGTGTATGCGTGTCGAAACCGCGCACCGCCGACTGCGTTTGTGTTGGAATTCGGCTCGGAATTGACCCACCAATCTCTTGTCCAAAACATCCTTCATTTCAATCAGCCATATAAATAATTGTATACTGCCATCACACTTTTCATAGGCCGGCGTTGCAATAGGCGGAGCCATTTTTTCAAATCATACACCCCGCCTCTCACATCAACGTCGCGTTTTTGACGTTCTTTCGCGTGGGGGCGAAAGAGATAGCACAAGCGACCCGAAAGCAGCACCGAGCACGCACGCACCCCCACACACACACACACAAACTCGCGCGCATCCAGCCCTCTGCAAACACCCTAGCTCGGGTGCGTTGTCTCGCTTTGTCGAGTCGCAAATGGCGCGCGCGCTCTCTCTCTCACTCGCTCTCTCGTTTTCCTGCACAGCGCTCGCTCACCAACACCATCGCACCCCATTTCCCTACGGTATGAGCGTGAGATGAGCCGGTGAGAGCGGCGCTGCTCACGCGTGAGCATATCTTGGTGAGAACATTTCATTCTAGCTGTCACCGCTGCTCACGGCTGATCTTATCCGTTTACGCTTTTCGCCTGCTTTTTTCAAACACACGCTGAAGAGGCGGGCCCATAAATTTTCCCTATCTCTCTCGTGCCGTCTCATTCGCGTGCGCGTTCGACTGGTCTGATGTGAAAGTATACGAAACTGATGATAGATTTAGATGTGAGGTAACCTGGGAAAAGTACTACTACTACTACCGACACGGTCTCTGCATAAGGAAGGAACCGGAGGAACCGTGAAGGAAGCAAAATCACTCACACACACAGAGAGAGAGAGAAAGAATCCAGAAAGAGTTATATATACAAATTATATATCTATACCCTTTATATATACACCGTAACAAGAGTAAACAGCAACATCAACAACAACAACACACAGAGGAGGAAAAAAACTCGGAACGGAAACCAGCTTTATTTGCCCATTCTAATCGGGAATCGCGTTGAACGTTTTTTCGAACGATAAACATACAAAGTTATACGAAGGGCGGCAGGGCCGAGACCGGTGTTGTTGTTGCCCGCTGGAAGCCGGACTCGCGAGTGTTGTTTCGTTACCACCGTGCGGCCGGAAACGCGTACAACAGCGCATCCGAATCCCGGCAACTGTGCGGAGGAGGTGAAAAAAACAACGAAAACCGCGTGCGTGGATTCGCAACACCTGTGTGACATTCGTGTGCGGTGCGCGTGTTTTGGTGAGTGCGAGACGGCAAGTGCGGCGGTTTTGACAGCATCTCCAGTTCCGGTGCAGCCGACGGCAAACGGCGTCACAGCCCGCCAACACAATAAAAAGGATGTGACCGAAACCACCCGGTTGCGGATAGATGCACTCACGTTTTTCCTACAACAGTATACGGCATTTTTGCAATCACCAAACCACCAAAAAGAAATTAACCATCATCACCCGCAGCGGAACATACCATCTCGGGCTGGAGCGCAATCGTCTCGCCGCTAGAAGCAATCGAAGCAACCCTACATACAGCAGGTATACGAAAACTTGTAACACAAAGCAGGCCACGGACGGACGTCTAAGCAACCAAGGTATACTTACGAGAGCGAGCAGCAGCAACAAAGCAGCGGCAGAGGAAAAGCGTAGCTTTATTTTTAAGCAAGAAAGTTTACCAAAAACCAACAACAACAACAACATTTTTTTTGCTCTCCTGCAAAACCTCGCCCGTTCGTTCGTACGGTTGCGGCGTTCTTCTCGCCGTCCGCTGTGGTGGGCCCGCCGTACTTTTTTCGGCACTTCGGCACGGACCCCAGCCAGCCAGAGCCCGACGAAGTCACACCGAAGTCCGACCGGGAAAAAAACGGAACCGTGGCGCGTCTGCCGTGTGGCCGACTGACCGGAAAATATATTACCGCCGCGCGCGCGAGCTATGGAAATTAATATCCTCTAATCGGGCGACATAAAAACAAAAACATCTCGCGC
>KZ069363.1:0-30456 GCA_002091845.1 Anopheles cracens
AATAAAATGAGAAAACGAATCAGCGCATGCTGGAACTGTCAAATTCAGATGGTAATTTCTCTTCTAGGTCGAGTACTTTTCGATTTCTCCTATTTTCGCCAACGGTTTCGTTGTAGGCTGTCCGGGAAGTTGTGGCCCCTTTGCGAGTCGTTTCATTGCCACCGTTAGTCTGTTGGAATTTCATTTACCGTAGTGATTATTGTTGTTTTCTTTTTTGTACAAGCACTTTGAACATCTCAAGACGTTCCTGTTTTATGTCCCACAGGTCATCTTGACCTCGTTAGACACTTGCTATCACAACACTCAACCACAGTGAACCAAACGAAGTGAGCAGTTCTGATCCTTGTTTAGTCCAGCGAGAGCTGTGATAGGCTGCAAAATAAATTAGACTTTAAAGATAGCGAAAGGCATCCGGTTGATGACGATGATGTTTGCTGCACTGTCCGGCTTGTACAATAATCGTACTAAAGCCGGCAACGTTGCCACCAAAGCGTGATGGACATTTAAGGCAATGAAATGAATAGTGTTTATAACTCAGTCCTGTACTTGAGATTTAACGATGTTGTGAAAACCGACCGTCAATAAAACACTAGGCGTCACGAAAGTTTCACCAGCTGATGTTCATATCGTCGGGACAGCTCTATCTCCTCTTTCGTTCACATTTACCGAGGTCACGCATGCTGTTGGCATAACTTTTTGTCATTGCTGCTACCCCGTGATGATGGCGTCAGATTGAAGGTGGTAATGGTTGTGCTGAGTTCAAAGTTCAATTTCAAAGTTTTCCTGTGCATTAGCTCGACCGTATCCGCTCGGGTCTAAGCTGAACTCTTCAGGATGGGTTTTTGGCGGAACGATGTTGTGGGATAGGTTGTACTTTTATCACTATTCATACGTATGGTCCCTTTGGAAATCTGCAGTGGCATCTGGTTTACCCCAGCTATTCATTTATCCAATGTATCCGTGTTTCGAACTTTGAAGTCTATTAACATTTTTGACTGTTTGAATCAAACTAAAGTCTTAGGTCACTTTGGTCGCAGAAGAGTCAATGAAATACAAACGCTGGAGCCGGGATCGTCATCGAAGAAGACGGATACTCGCTGCGCCCGTTTTCCATCAAATGCAAATTATTCTACCGAGGATGTCGAAAATATTAAAAGTCTAATTAGTTCTGTTTCCTGCCATCGTCTGCAGGACGATTTGCTCCATTTGCACTGGCCTGTTCCACTAACGACCATTCAGATTGCGGCGAGGCTGTGGATCGTGGTGGTAACCCGTGGCAAATGACATTATTTTGGGTGGAGAACCGAAGCCGAAATCAAAGTGTTTCTCAGAGCCCGGAGCATCAGCATCGGCAACATCAAAGCAAAGAGTTCGTCCCGTGGCTGTGGCACAGCAGTAGGTGGCAAACGATATAATAATTTGCAAACCGCAGCTCCTCAGCTAGCCGCTCACTGCGTCGTTCTTTTCTGCTTCCCTGCAATACATCCACTTGGAGCAACGTCGGTTGCCTTAAAACATTAAAAAACACCGGCTCGTTTCATGTCAACGCTTGGGAAACCACAACATATTTGATGCTGTTGTCAAAATCAGAGAAAGTAGTGATTATAAAGCAATTTGATTTGCTTTTTTCTGTTCTCTCGGAAGCTTTCTAACGAATGCCTACCGCAAGGAGGTGCTGAATTTATTTTGTAAATCGTTTAACCTGGAAATCATGCTGTGTTTAAGGCGCTTCGCTGCGATAAGCTACCATTGTTTCTTTTAATATGGTTGAGTACGGTTTGAAAGATGAAATATGCTTAACCAACTGGCGATTGTTAAAGTTTTTAAAAGTAAAGGAATGTCACGCAGTGCTCGCAGCCTTCAAGTTAGCCTTCAAGTTGTTATGAGATTTTTCGCTCGGGTTTTGTTTAGATCCATAGAATCAATAATATTGAACATAGTTTCTATACTTTTATACTCTGCACGACAAGTTTTAAAGTCTATTGGAGATTAAAAAAACCATTAAAAAGGGCTGAAAATAGGAAGTCAATTTCAACTCTGGTTTAGAAAATCTACCCCTGGTTTCGAGGAAAACCTTTAAGAAATATGACAATGTAATCACAAAAACTTCTGTTTTTTCCTTTGGCTTGATGCGCCATGGTGTCAGTCTTTGCTAGAAGAAGACTACTGTCTCCATTACTCTTCGTTATCAGCAGTAAAGGGTTTTGGCCTCAAAGTAATGTTTAGAGGTTAATAGAAGGCCAAGTTGTGAAATCAAAACCATCGCAAAACTTTATCAATTTTGCTCTCATTTCCTACAGAATCTGGGCTCGCCGACCTCGTTTCCAGCTGCCCTGGTGTGGCCATGCATAACAATGCTACTTGACCTCGTTAGACACTTGCTATCACAACACTCAACCACAGTGAACCAAACGAATGAACGCGTACTGAGGTCATTAAATGTACAATCGATATAATCGAAAATGTTGTATTCTGCGATGGCGTTATTTAATTGACTGACGTTTATTTAGAGTGCTTTTATCTCGTTTCTTTTCTCATGCTTGTTCATTCTATAAAACAACCATTCTTGAACACGAACATTACATGGAACGCATTCTTCAGACATAAGATCTTTAGTTCATTGTAGCATTGCGGTTATTATAGCTACAAACGTTCCATCGTAGCTTTTAACCTTAATTTGGTTTGCATTTGCTGTGTATCTACAAAAATTACCCGTCCTGGTAAGACTCCATCTGCAAACGCACAACTAAACTTCAATCCCCCATCCCACGATTCTGTCCAGAACATCGCTCCGAAGCATTGATAAATGGCGTGCAATATATTTTAATTAAATTCAACACACCTCTTTCAGCAGCTCGGCAGGCGAACGGTGTCCGGTTTCTACAGAAAGGGATGTACCACGATGGGTTTCTGCTACGTTCCGGTACAGGGCGATTCATCAACACTATCCCGTTTGGTGTTACCGTTTTGAGCTGAATCTTTTCGCTCTCATCTGTAGGTAAACTGGCTCGCAAAAGATGCCAATACCGTGACGCATCCAACCGACAGGTGTTGGTCTTTCCTTGAGCGGGGAAGACACTTGTGCTCTTCTATTCGACGCGTACACGCTGAATACGACTCCGGCTCGGAGGCTGCTAAAAGTACAATCGAGAGCCTTAAAAAAACTTCCCCTGAAAGAAAACAATATTGTCACTTTCCAGGTTCAAGCATCAGAATGTACACAGAAGAAGATTTATTGCTTGTTGTACTTTTCAACTCTTTTGTTTCAACTCTTACAAGCAACGCAAGGTGTCTCATGGATCGGTTAAGGCCTGAACTGAAAGGCTATCTGGAAAGAGTAGACCTACCTAGCTGAACATGTTATTGTACGTTGCATGAACACTTCATGTCTTATTTATTACGACGTTTCCGCTGGTTGTTGTTGTATACCATCTCCCTTTATTCAAAGAACATGAAATTGTACATTCGTAAGCTGTATTAGCTGTATTAATCTTAGAATTCTGTTTACTGTACTAGACTGTGCTATGTGAACCCCAGACGTTGATAGAAATGTTCAATACATTTCTAAAGACCATTGAATTTATTGAACCTTCCGTTTGTTTAACTACTTCTTTCGATTTTTCCACGTGATAGCACATGACTCAAGCATGATTTCTATTTATATAGATTTTTTTTTGCAAATTATATGTTATCTAGTGTTCTCTTGATTCCCATAATCACACCGACACGTGCATGCGAGACACCGCTCCCATCTTTCAATCATTCGCGGCCACAGTATTGGACACTCAAACGAACAAGTCAGCTCGAGAAAACATACACAGACGATTCCGAAAACAGTGTCCAGGAAAAGATATCACTGTCTTAAAAAACGACCGAACTGAGCTAAATTTTTGATGAACACGGAAACATCAATAAGGCACTCTTCTTTTCGACGCTGGTTAAACGGTGTGCGGAGTCTACGTCACGTAGTGTGCGTGTGATGATTACTTCCGCCGTTTAGATACCCTAAACGTATGATGTGATGAAGTATGTGAAGGAAGGCAGTTCGGACGATTGGAAGAGCAGCCGAATTCAAACTTTATCGGCAATACGTTCATCTATCTCGTACGTATCGTATCGTGTATCGTACGGAGATTAAAGAAATAAATTATTGAGCAACTTACATTATGTATACTTCTACAATATCAAAACGAGGAAATTCTAAAGCGAAGCAATGGTACCAAAATAAAGCAACAACACGTTTGAAAAGCCATAAACTTTATCGAACATCCCACCGGGATGCAGAGCAGCGTCCCAGCCCGTGTTAGTCCAATCGGTACTTCAATTGGTTGTGACGCAATTGCCAGCAGGCGTAAAATGTCGTCCATTAGCCAGCGGTTGGCTGGTGTGGATGATATTATACATACATGCTTGCTCACTCCCTAACTCTCCTACTCAATCGATCACTTTGACTTCCGCGCGCGAATGCCCTCGCGCGATTTGACGCTTTGACTTGTCTATGTCATGCCTTTTCGCTGGGGACGCATCTCCGCCAACTGCAATAGTGCTGCAACCGGCGTCCCTTCGGGGTCTTTGTGCAGCCGAGGGTAGATAAGGCTGGTTGTGTTTTGATAGGTTTCCCTCAATTAGGATGTGAGTTGTAAAATGTACGGTCCGTACGACAGCCGTATTCTGTTGTTGTCTACCGAACTCAGCAACGTTATCCAGTGATTGTAAATCGGTTAAGTGACACATGAAGGCTTCTGTATTGCACAATAACGCTCAGGCAGCTCTATCGGAATGGAAAAGTTTTCTTTCCAACGTTTTCCGCAGCACGGTGTCGAGGATAGAGATTGATATTATTATTTTTATTGTCTATTGTCTACAGTGCAGGACACTCATCCACTTCCTCACAGAACAAAGAATTTAATAATTGTATTGATAAAGAGAAATATAAAACGATTTCAAATTTGTTTATGTATACCATTGTAAGTGTGTCCAGCAATGGTCAACACGTGGTGAACAGATACAGGGTGGTTTTAATTTAAATACAGCTTTTTGTATCTTTTTTGTTTCAAATTTCAAAGTAAGAGACCAACCTGCAAAGTTGTTCTTCTCCACACGGGAAGAAGATAAAGATACATATTCATATTCGTTACGTTATACATATTCGTTACGAACAGCGGCAGCAAACAGAGGCCTAATAAAAAGTTACGACTCCCTTGGAGGCGGTAGTGTTCTTTGTAGACCCGGGATAGCCATAAATTCTCAACACCCGCAAAGCGCCTGCTGTTGCTGGACCATAAACTGTGTTAGTCGTTGCAGCTGTTTACATCAGTATTATACATAAACGCTCACGTCATATATACTCTAGACTAAGAGTTTAAAAGTATTTTTTCGAAAACCATAAAATGATAAAAATATATTCTATGAAGGCTTGAAATCCTTTTCAAATTCCTCTAAGCTAATGATGCTTAACCCAACCTACCTTCTGTGAGGCATGCATCATCACCGATTTAGCTTGATATGAGTCATCGGCTCAAGATGACTAGACAGGAAGGAAGGATCAAACGTGAGTTTAATGGCAGAAAAGTTATGAGCGGCGCCATGAAATGTACACTCACTTTACTCACTTTGTTGCAGTATCGAAGAAAACTCAAAGTGTGCATAAAGAATAGGAACGTGAATGAAACATGTTTCATTTTATTGGAGTGATAGGTATGTAATAAAAGGATTGTCAGTTTTTAAGAGAACAACCTAGAACAATACAACTCATTCAGATTAACGCACCAGCCATAGTAATTGTAATGGTGCGAGCTTTATCGATTGATTTTTCATTCAATATTCCGTTTGAATTACACAATAATGATTTGAAATAGCAAGGAGAGCAAGCAGGGCCAAGTAGTCGGTGGAATTGTTGTATTAACATATGAATTTTATTTAATATTTACTGAAAACCTTGGTTTCAATCAAAGTTGGCAATAAAAGTCACGTTACATGGTTCTACAAAACAATCATCGAACAATTTTCAATCAATGTCATTCCCACGCACCGCATCAGATTGTTCGTTGAACAAGCTTCTGAAAGGATGATTTCATTGGCAATGAGGTTTGTTGCTCGGGAAAAAATGTAAAAAACCATTCTGACAGAACAGTGACGACAATTGGAATTTAAATATCTCTTCGAGCAAAACCATGTCATCGAGATAATGAATAATCGATGCCGACAGGCGACAGATAAATTATCTCACAGTGGACTGCCACTTCCGTGCGCAGAAGTTGTGCCAGAACAAAAGTTGAGCCACCGAAAGCCACCCGAAAGAGCATACCGGTGAGAATCCCGCCAGGACAATAACACCGATAATTGGTTGAACGCGTACGCGAAAACGCATGCAATGGACGTTAATTAAGTTAAGTTATTGGATTTTGTTTTAATCTTCTGTCAATAAATTTCCACGCGATTGACAACCGCACAGAATGGCTTCAGCATCCGGGATACGGAAGTACGGAAAAGCGGTTCGGTACACAGTACATTTTTCAGAGATATTTTTGGCGCAATTGGGCAATTAAGTTGTAGTTTTGATTGGTATTCTTTAGTCCATGCTCCGTCTACAGTTAAGCAATATAAACATTACTCTTATAATGGAAGATGTTTAGTAAACGGGTCCATTCAAATTGCACGATTCTTTAGAAAGCAATGAAGACAAAATGCCACTGTTCTATTAACGCCATATTGTTATAAGATTTAGAATAACGAAACAACTTGAGTATACAAATAGCCATCAAGAGTTTTTAAGAATTTCATACTGTTCCTTCAACAGCAGTAAAGTGGGAATGGTAAATGAACACATCTAGCATACAGGCACACATCCAACCATTACTCATCCATACATGGCTGTGCCGAATGATCTTGGCCACGTGCATACTAGGACGCATTAAACCATGAAGTATAACGTCGTAGGAGTTTCCAGTACCTATCTTCAGCAGCACGACTAGGAACAATATTTATGTTTATTTGACAAATATATTTCCAATCCGAAATGAACTGGAAAAGGCAAAACTATTCGCCCCCAGCAGACGATAGTAATGCAATGACGGATGTAGCGCTGGTGCCGAATGCATCATCGTAAAAGATACAAACAAAAATTGAGACGAAAGCGAACGTTGCAAACCACCTACCCACCGTTCGTCGTCTACCGACATCAAAATCGTATTATTCTTTATCAAATTATTCTTGATTTTTCATGTGAATCATTTCTGCATTGTTAGAGAAATATGTATTTGATTACGTTTATTTCCACACACACAACGTCCATTCCAACATTAGGATTCCAAGATGCACGGCTAGCTGACAAGTATCGTTGGAAAAGTGCCAAATAAGTCGTGGAATGCGTTTGTTACAAAACCAAAACAGTATTGAATAAGTTGAATATCTTGATAAACAATCCTGTGACCTTGTTTTTGTTAGTGTAAAGTGAAATAAATGTCCATGATTCATCGGAGTACTAAATTATGAAGAAAAAAAACCGATAGAGTATTTGGAACGGATTATTCTTCTGGAAGATACGTAATGATTGTGAACGTTGCCATCGTTACCATCCTGGAAGCAATCAAAGAAGAGAATGAGTGGAAATGTTTGTTCTTTTTCTGATGTCATCTTGCAAAAATCTTTAAAATAAACAATCAATTTATTTACATTGTCATGTGATCTGTTTCACAAGCTTGCAAGCATAATAATGATGTTTTGGTCTAAGTTCTACATCGATCCATAGTCAGTAAGCAACACAGACCATATCAGTTGACATGCAGTAGTAACAAGCCTATGATCAGTTTTTTCCAACATCAGTTCTTCGTTGTAATGACTACAAACAAGATATCCAACTGATTCACACAAAAACTGAAACAAAAAAGACTAGAACGTACCGTGGAAAAAGAATATAACTCCAAAACAACCAATACTCTAACGCATATGGCATCCTTCTAGCTTTCACTCCAGAAAACCTCATGACAAAAAGCCGTCTTGCAGGATTAGTTGCGGAACAGGTGGATGAGATTGGTAAATTTTGTCTCTTTGTTGAAACAAGCTGTCACCCGGAAGTATCTGGTGTGACGCATGTTGTGATTGTCTTCAAAACAAAGGCCCTAATCGGGATATAACTACGCATTAGCCAACACCCCTTTACTGTTTCGGAATCCTTAAAATTGCGAATGTTCGATACATTAGAATGCGTGGTAGGAGGTATGATTGATTGGTTTTTGTTACGCTTGAAAGTCTTGTTTAACATATTGACCCATATTGTATGCTTTATGCTTTTTGTAAACAAGTTTCTCATGTTTCTGGTTTCATAATGATAAATAATGATATATAATACAAAATTCTTATCCACATTGCTTCAATGTATTACCAAATAGCTACCAAAATATACAAAATCATTATATACAGCTGGATTAACTGCGTGACCGCATTTAAACAGAGCATTATTGCATAACGTTATGTATACCCTAGCCTATCTCAAGTATCATCATCAATCCACCACAGAAGTGTGGTTTAATTAATTCGTCAGCGTCGGTCAAATTACTAATTTGGTCACATTATACCGTTTCAGAATGAGGGCATCCGCGGGATGCTGAAAGGAATGCGTGCGACGAGTCGAGTCACATCCTATCCCCTATGGTCCCTTCGGTCTTCCACCATGGTTCATCTCCGGTTTACAAGATAGCTGACACCGCAAATTGGCAGCTCCATGGTGATATGTATACCTACCATTTGGACATGACACATGCCTTATGATACCTGTAAACACACATCATTACGGGATTTTCTACGCCCCGTGTATATACCGCACGGTGATCATAGTAACCTTTACGGAAGTGACTTGCCGTGAGTTTTCTATGCTCGTTTCGTTTAATTTCGGCTTGACTTTTCAGTTTCTTTTTTGAGTTTCTATACTCAGTATTTCTCCATTTATAACAACGTCCACATAGTCCATATATTGAATCGCACACTATCAACGACAATGATGAGGTAAACGAAGACCACACGATTAATCTTGCTCGCACTTTCCTGTATATCATCATCAACCTGATAGCTACCTACAGGTACGTGCCGGAAAGGTGGTTCCAATGCTGTTGGACGACCAGTCACGATTGGTTCCACCATGTGGTCTATTTTCACCGACGCCCATTTACACTTCACCCTGCACCCTGCGTATGGGCACGATTGCTCCACTGGAATATGCATACATAAATGCATACCGTCCGCGACGTGTCCGTGGTGCGCGTTATCAGCTCATTAATTTCCATTCTCAGCTAATTTATGAACCTATTCAAAGCTAGCTTCATTGTGATTTTGTCGTGTTCGTTGTGCGTTCCGGACACGATCACCGGCTCGATAAGGGATGTGGCGATGATATAAATTAGAAGATCATCGTTCCGCTTATGTTGTCTAATGTGCATCAACACACATTCGGGGAAGTGACCTCGCAGTTCTTGACGTTGATATTCACAAATTGCATTTTTGTATCACTCTTCAGCGTCGCAACGGCGTCGTTTATGCAAATTGTGTGCTATTTTCTTTCCGATTGTGCCCGGCGAAGGAACGGCAACACGATTTTTGCATTTCGGCAACACGCTGAGCCTCCACACTGATGGGGTGGGATTTTGGAACAGATTAAATTTCATATCCAAAATTATTTCTGTGTGTCAATAACCTTCTTGGCATGCTGTAGCGAGTTGTTCAGGCGAGATGTGGTGTGTTAATCAATCTACTAATGCACAAGGTGAAAAAAATGCAGAAATGATCAGTGTAAAGGATTTAACAACCAAGTTAAAACAATTACTGTTGACATTTAATACTAAAACCTCATAATCTCGTAATTATACATTAAACCTCATCCAGCTGAGACTGCTACACATCAAACGGATTTAAAAAAAAAGTTTAATCCAACACGAAAATCTGCTTCCATAATGTGCGTAGCTCGTTACCCCATACATGACATTCGCATTATCCTTTTTCACTGCTTTTATGGTCATGTGCGATCTTCTCGTGCCCCCCACTCCATCCCATTTCTCGGGGGCACTTCACACCATTCCTGGCAGGACACTCGAGAATTCAATCACCCAATTTTCGTGCGCCCCGTGTCATTTTTCTCACTTACTTGCGGTACATTGCCTTTGGGAGTGCAAAACGAACTTTGGGACGAACGTCAACAAACCCATACCTTGCAAAGCATCGTGCGGGCGAGTTGGAGCATAATGCTCATTCTATTTTGAATCTAGAGCAGTATAGCACAAAAACTCAACGACATCATCTCCAGTGGAACTGGCGACTGCCCCTGATAGCGTGCTGGAACCATTTGCATTTCGGAATATTTTGATGCAACTTCATCTGCATACATCCATCTGGCGTCAGTGTGATACATACCACAAGACCGCAGTTCAGTGCTGCATGAACTTTTTTGTATCTATTGCTGTTCTAAATATGCCACCGTGCATTCTACTGTGCGACCGCCATGCGCGTTTCTCTACGGTTGAGTGCAACATTTTGTTTACTCCATGCACCCACTCCTGTCGGGTTCATAACACCGGTGCCCGTGTGCATTTTCTGCGTATTCTGTGCACACAATGCACAAACGCAGCTGAAGAATTTCGGCTACAAAACGAAGATGCATCGCCGTGGGCTACATAATGGTGCACCTTCCGGGGCGAGATCTGATTCAGGCGAATCCAGCCGTCCGTCCGGCCATGCTAGGTTCACATCCATTTCGCTTTCATCTGTTCGGTCTCGCCTCTGCGTGCTCCAAGTGCAAACACTCGTAAATCTATTGTGTAAACATTCGTCCAACTGTAGACGAGACCTCCAGTACTTCACTCCTACGCAGGCAGCTAAAAAGCAGAATGTGTCTCCTCGAACTGTGTGTGCGAAACATGCGAAATGTGTCATGAATATTAACAGCTGACGAAAGAAGTTGCAATGTTTGTGACGAATAATGTCAGTTCCGAGTGTTTGATTTCTATTATGATTCAGTTGTAATAAGTCTCATGATCTGATACTGGTGAAATTACGCAAACCTTTAAGCAAGCTTAGACATGTTCTAATCTTGTCTAGACTGATAGTTATGATCGACCTGTTATTATTGGTCACTGTTACCAATCAATAGAAACATTATGGAACGAGACTCTTTAGTGCCGCCATAAAAATGTCGTCCAACGATCGTGCCCGAAGTTTCGAATAAGATATACACTAAGTTACCGAATAAGTTAACACTGCCAGATCATCCGATGCAACACAGCTCCGGGTTACATTATTCAAATGTGCATCCTCTCTGGGGATAGTCAAAAGTTTCGGATTCAAATCGTTCCTGCAACTTCATGGACCGAGGTTCCCCCAATTTATTTACCATTTTAATCGATCCCCAATCATTTAACCTAACTTTCATCGATTAAATCAGTCTCAGTTCACAGCTGGTGGTGACGTATCATGCCGGTTTACTTCCCATCGGAGCCAATACGATATGGCTCGACGGGAAACCTTCTAGTCTTCCGGTGAACCTCTGTTTCGGAATGGAAAGGGTGTCCATTCATGAGGACCTAGTGTTTCATCATCATTAATTTGCATAAGTGGTATGTGAGGTATTTCTCACCGTCATTTGTTTTTTTTATACCCTGATATTGAATAAATGGATCCTGCTGCATATACTCATCCTTGAGCGCCGTTCATAATTACCACGATGCACCAAGAAACGGGTTGACAAGTAAAGATAGACACTCAATAGGAAAGGTAAAAAAATGTGATCCATATAATGCGCCACAGAAGCGCACAAAACAAACTTTTTTGGCACCGGAAGTGTAAAGCTTCGTTTTATAAAAAACGGGTTATTTTATAGGGCTAGTTTGATACTGTTAATGTTAAGTGTTACAACATGTTCTGCTGTTCGCTGATACGAAAGGCGGAGTTCAACCATTTACACCTTGAAACAGGTATAAAGAAACGTTAAAATTGGCTCCATCATTAAAAGGGTTTCGATTCCCCAGCGATTCGATCCATTCCCGATGTGATGCTGAGCGATGGACTCGCAATGGAATCGATTTCAATTAATTTGTAATGCAAATAAGATCTGGGTACCAATCGCTTCCGAGAGTCATAAGACAAACTTGACTCTGAATATTCCAACTTAATCACTGTTTTTAATTAGTCAACACTTTCACCAATGGCATTTTCTTCGATTTGTGATAATTCTGGTTAAGTTTGCAAAGATTCCACTGCACAGTAACAGAGGCAACCGGATTCAATCAGTGAAGAAACGCTTCACAGTCAGTTTTTTCCAGTTGTTTGAAATTTTGATCACTTCTGCGGAAAATTTTTCATATTCTTGTTATATTTATGTATCTATTTCTTTATAGTAACATATATATGTATAATGAAGTTCATATTTTTATCGTGTTCAACTTAAAGTGACATACCATGCATCGTGCCAAACACACAGTTTTGTTGATACAACAATGGTAATGACGTTGTCAGGTATTAGTTTCCATTTTTAGAACGAAAACTGGGATTAAAATAAGCTTACAAAAGTTTCAACATTTAGATCCGCGATTAATATAGACGGATAGTTAAAAACCGGATCATACCGCGGAATCATTACAGTGATACTAGAACACTCCTATTTTCATGCCGTGTTGAATGTGTATGCGTAGTCTGCATCCATCAATTTTCCACGTACGCGTCCCGTTCCCATTCCCGTTGCTGGTGGATAAACTCATAAACCTCATAGTAACCACCGTAGCTACCATTATCGTCACCAAACGATGAGCGCGCTGGTCCGGGGCGTGGAAGTTTGCGTTTGCGGACCTCACCACGAATGCCAAAAGCAATCTCGTCACCACACGTTCGTTTTCCCCCACCTTTTGGGTACACACTTTCCGCACCCTGTCGCACGCAAAATCGTGTGAAAACTTCCATTACGAACAACTAAAAACACTTCCTACGTACGTGACATTCATGAATATGTAAATGTTAATTTATGCCACCTTCTGTATGTGCGTCCGCCGCACCGAAAGGGACATGCACGCGGCGCTTTGCGATAACGCGCTCGGTGTGCAAAGGTTAGCGCAAATTTCGCGCTCTCTTTCGCGTGCAGCGTTAGGAGATGAAATGGGAGCGGGAGGCCTAGCGAGCACACAGTCATCAATGGAATCAAATTACTGGAAAAATAATCGCCCATACTAGTGGCCTAAATTACGTTGGCGCATTGTCTAGACTGAGCCAATCGATTATACTTCATGCATTATTCTATTCGGTATTGGTGTTTTTTTTCCATACCACAATGCCTTTTTTATAATCAAGCCAATTCGATTGGAAAAATACTCTATGAAGTCGTTTCGTATTAAAAAAAAAAACGATATTTATGTAAGAAATGATGGGTTGCACACCCCTGCGAGGGTGCTTGAGAGAGCGAGTGGGACACCCCTGTATCCTCTAGGCTATATAAGAACGAAGAATAATAAAGAGAACAGTCGCTTACATTTATATGCTTGAAGAAAAATTGTTAAATGTCAGAGCATACCAATTAATTAGTCAAGGACGATAATTAATTGCTTAAGTCTAGCATTTTCCCTATAAAAAAACTAAAACAAAGCTAAGAATAAAAGCTCTCGTACTGCGTTAAACACTCACTAAATTCGATTAGCCGTGAGAAAGCGCTTTCAAAATCAAATAAATTCAATTTTTTGAATTCGCCCAAGATGGTCATTATTTCAAGCAGAAAATTCAATTAAAGGCCATTTGTAAGGTTTTACTCGAAGTTAATTGGTATCGAAAGATCCATCACGATAATTCAATCATCAGCTGTATGGCTTGCTGTAGCACAACTCCATTGCTAGATGGCTAATTATTGTGCCATGGGCAGTCCTAATCAAATCACAACGGCCCCATTGTGCCACTCTATGATAATAGCTCGAGTTTTCTTCGTGTAAAATGTAAATAAACTTTTTGAACTATATTTTTCGTTTACGCACTATTGAAAACACGAAGCAGTGTTCGACTAATCGATACTTTAAAGCATTCTCTAAGCAGATAGACGTCTCGTATAGTCATACGTTTAACCAATAGATACGAATCTACATAAATCATTTTTGTACGAGCACAAAACAAGGCAAACGAATGCTACGGTGCAAAATATCGCCCACCACGATAAGTGGTCGAACTTTTCCTTCCCGTAACCGGCGTCCGACACTCAACGGTCGACGCTCATTATTCATTTCTGGCGAGAACATCGTCTAATTTAATTATTTCCAGCTTACCACTGGTCCACATGGTCCACCCGTCTTACCACCCGAGACTCGGCCGTTCGTCATCGCACAGCAGTGATTCCGGAGCAAATTGATTTTGGAAAATCATTATCAAACGGTTTCGTTGGTTGGTTTCGACACGGGGCGACATGAAAAGCCAAGACGTGAAAGCACGAGCACAATTTAATGAGCGTTAATTAGTGCGAAAAGGGGCAACGCGGTGATCGCCCTGGAACGAGCGGCAAAATGGTTCCGTGGTCGTGGCCACTCCACGCCGGTAATGGAGACTACCGGACCGTTTTGAGGTTTCCGAAACCTTCGAGGTCAAGTGGTCTGTCTGATTGGAGTGGTTTGGAGTGTACACTTCTAACCCACGGGTGGGATTGAAATTAAGATGTTGTTCTGTCAGAGTGGTGTGGTTACAGTTCCACTGTGAATAATTTTTCGATTGCAAATCAATCGCATGCATCACTTAAATTCGATGCCATTAGTTAGGCAATCGATTCCGGTTTGAAGAGTAAAATATCAAAAAATGGACTGATACTGCCAGAAATTAATACAAAACCCTTGAATCCTTCAAGCACCACAATTGTCATGCTTTTATTTCCTTACTGACACATTGTTTCAAACATACCTTGTTGACATTTTTATTCGTAACACAAACCGATTACCCTATCATAACCACAAAGTTATGTATTTTTGTGTGTTTCAACCGCAATGGATCATGCAAAACTTCCACTACAATGTTTAAGAATTGTAAATCAAATTGTAGAATTATAAGTTCTTTCTGATTGATGTTGAAATTCATGTCATAAGTCAACTAATTTTTTACACTTTTGCTTAATAATTGATTAAAACAACAAACTATCATGTGGACATATTCTGAAATTTTCATTATTTGATTAAACCACTACCTCAATATAAAATTACATAAGTTTTCTAAGAGTTCATGAATGTAAAAATAAAACATTTGTACTTGCACATTGATTCCACTTCAATATCATACCAAATCCTTTATCCTTATGCGTAACACCAAGTGAGTGTTGGTAATATTCGCTCCTAAAGCACATATCCTTGTTATCCCTGCTCGCAGCTACGCAGCACTCGCAGCGAAAGCGATCAATTAATTTGTATCATTTTTTGATTGCATTGTATTGTGGTTGGGATTGTTTTATCCGTACTTTTTTGTGCGCACACCCAGAACCACTCGGCCGAATGTGCGGAAGTGCACGGCCGACGCCTTCCCTGACAGATGCCGAGCAGGCTCGTCGTGAATCGGCTGTAATTGAGTCGCCAATACAATCGCGACCCGCGTACGGACGGTCGGACGTTAACCAGCTGCATGGCTGCACGGCTGCTGCAGCTGACACCCGTGACGCCCGTGAAGGATGTTTGGCCAGAAGTGCCGACAACGGGGCCGCCCGTGCGTCATCGGCATGCGAGTGATAGAGTGTCTCCTTCGAGTGCACTTTGCAGTTTGGGCCACCAGCACCGCGTGCAATTTGCACCTTCTGCTGTGCTGGTGGCTGTGGTTGTTGCGTTCATCTCGGGTGTGGTTTTTGATTTGTGGTGACCGTATCACCCACAAGAACACCGGACGCCACGTACGGTCGAGTCGGACGATCCGATTCCGGTGCGCACTCAGGTTTTTGCAATCATTTGTTCCCGGATTGATGCGTGGTAATTTAATAGAACCGGATACAATTGCTTCACTAAATTGCAATCTGTCGTCCCGATCGGTTTCGGTGGAGTTCGCTGTCGAGTACGACCGAACGCGACACGTCGCAATTTCAAGAGGCTTCAGGCTTCCGGTTGAAGTGTGTTTGCTTTCAATTTTCAAACAGTTTAATGCTACCTCGGATATCTTTATTATTCATCGAATTTCACACAATCCATCGATCATTACCGGCGTTCAGCGGTAGCGATCGCAGTATCTGACAAGGTGCACAAGTGATTTGATTTACGATCGGTACTGCTGCTGCTGCTGTGTGCACTTTACACTCAATATGCGCGGGGTGATTGATTATACCTCCGGCTTGACTTCTTGGTCCCTTTGCACGGTTATTCAAAATTTGCGTTTGTTGCATAGCAACCAGAAACAGGTTCCATCGTTGGGTTGAAGAGAGATAAAATAATAATGAGAATGTAGGAACAGCCAAGAATTGATGAGCAGCTTGTTTTCAAAAGCTATGAAGGATCAACTATGCAAAAAAAGAATATTAAAGCACGTTTAAGACACTACAGAACCACCAATTTATAATCAAGTAACATCCCTGTCTGACTGTTGCAGTGTTAAACTAAATGTCTGCAATAAAGGCACACGACAAACCATTTTCCCATAATCAAGTAACATCCCTGTCTGACTGTTGCAGTGTTAAACTAAATGTCTGCAATAAAGGCACACGACAAACCATTTTCCCTCACAAAAATGAGTTCGTCTCAAGCAAATCAACTTCGTTTGTCTCGCAATTTAATTAACACACGTACCGGTATCGGGTGCGATGTGTCGCAGTTTCTTATGTACATGTTCCTGGTGGCGCGCACTGGCGATAAGCTCGGTGCCCGCTCCCTCGAGATGCAACGCAAATGTACTCTGCCGCACGACGAAATGAAACATGCTCGACCACGTTATCCTCGTGCAAATAGAGCTAACAGTCGCTATAATATCCACTCCCGGGGACGGGCACGTTTGCTCAGCTTCTCCCACAACGTTGAAAAACTCAACCCAACGTCTGCTAGCTGCCGCACAGGGTGTGTTATCAGGCGCCTTCGGAATCGTGTCGAATCGAGCCAACCCTGCCGGAAAGGGCTGCTGACATCGAACAGAAGCAACAAAAAAAGCGAACGAATGAAACGCATTGTGCAAGCAAAGACAAGCATTTTATCCTGTTTCAATCCCACCGAGGATGCAGGGCCCCGTCGCTACGTGCGGTAGTGTGGGTTTTGCAGCCCTCAAACCTAGCGCGGTTATCACGCTCGCCCGTGGCAAGGGGTCACGGGAGCTTGGATTAAAATATAATTATTTAAGTTTGTTTGCACGACTTTTATTGGAGCTGAAATGAAACAGAGGGGGTTTTCCCGGCGCAAACAGACCAACCCGAACGTGTGGCCCGTTTTTCGTGTCATTTTTCTTCCATTCGTCCGGCGCCGTAGTTGAGGTTTGTGTGCACGGACGCACGTACTGTAGGGGCCTATTTCACACGCAACCGAATGCAACAGTAGCCTGGAGTTTGATCCGGTTCGATGGTTTTAAAACACGCAACCATACCCCCCTGCTGCCAGTCACGAGGATACCGCTGGGGACTATAACGTATCGCACGGGAGTGAGTGAGCGAGTGTCGTAGTGTACAAAGCACACAAAGTGTGCAAACAGAGCGCACTGAACACTGAAATTAAACATTGACTCTATCCTAGCGCTTGGGATCCATTCCGACGTCCCGATCGGGTTAACGACCCGTGTGTAAGGCTCCTAACTGATGCCACCTATCGGGGATCCTGCATGAATGACACGTTCTTTTCCCCGCGTGTTCTCCTTATTTCTTGCTCCGCAAGTCTTCAAAACATCCCTTGAAGAGACACGAGCGGCGTACGATGGATTGATGCGTGCATTCCAACAAATTGCCCATGGTGAGCAATCTTCACAACACTTACGAGCTTAACATTCAATTTACTTCCGTTACAGCTCTCGGTATGGGTTCTCGGGTTGGTTTGGTCTCGTTTCATCTAACCAATTTTCTTGCACGGCATTGTGCTATCCTCGCCGGCGTAGGATAACGCCAAGCATCCCTGCAGCCTGCAGCTTTAATGTCCTGCGGCGAACTAATGCGTCCGTAAGACGTGAGTAACACAGCGGCGTTACCAATTGTAGCCATTTGTTTTGGACCTAACTTTCCGTTTCGCTTGGGTTGGCTTTCGGTGAAGGCGGCTCTCGTTCGGAAGGAGAGAAATATAATGAGTACAGTGCATTCGATTTGTTCCGTGTGTCCTAGTTCCTACCGGAATGGCTCTCACGAGGGGACAGACGCAAACACATTGGCGATAAAATAAACTCCAACCGAAAACAGAGATTACTTCGTCTTTATTTCTTTAATTAAATTCCACCGACCCCGGGCGTTGCGAGGCGGCCAATGGTTTGTTTCGGCCCGTGAGGATGGGTGTACAAACAATCGCACTACCTCCAGAAGGCGGCCAGGCCGAGGCATCAGTTGGTGGGTTCATTTTTTCATTCACCCTACTATGAAGCCGGTATCGTACCGGGCCGCTACTTTCTTCCGCTCGTGGCGCAATGAATCAAAAGAAGTTTGACCTTAAGCGTGGGCCACCCTAATCTAGCCGGCACATTCACCGCTCACCGTCCGTCCGTTGAAGGATAGTTAATTATCTACACCAGGAGCCACCGTCATCCTGCGTTTCCGCAGTGTGGCGAGAAATGGCAACACGAAGATAGCGGCCGTTCGTCGTGGCTTGGAGGCACAATTTATCATAGGAAAGTATCGTTTAATTGTCTAAGTCTCACTTCCCATCCCGTGCAAACAGACTGGGAAACGTGCGCGTAGGGAACGTCCGATAGAAGGATTCCAACACTTTATTGACCACCATATATAATGGCGGGGTGTTTGTGGCCATGTGGGGATAATTAGAAGTACTCGATAGACGATTGAGCTTATTAGGGGCTATTAATGGGATATTGCACAAGTCCATCCGGCAAAAAGTTTACCCGAGAGCTTGAAGATTTGGTGGATGGCCCCGAACGACGATTGAGAATTAGTTTTTTTTTATATAGTGTTCCCAATTTGTTCGAGATTGTTGAAATATAGCGATTGGATTTCCAGAAAACATAAAAAAACTGATCTATAATAATATCTGGTGCTTGATAATACAACATTACAAGAACGACTAGATAATTTCAACAAAAGAATTGGAAATCAAATAAGTCTGGCTCTAAAACTATTAAACCCACTAGTTTCATTTTTAAGACTGTCTGACCAGTTCATCATTCGAGGTACAGTCACGCCTGTCCCAGAACTTCCCTTAATAGAAAGTCTTCAAAACATCCCTTGAAGAGACACGAGCGGCGTACGATGGATTGATGCGTGCATTCCAACAAATTGCCCATGGTGAACAATCTTCGCAACACTTACGAGCTTAACATTCAATTTACTTCCGTTACAGCTCTCGGTATGGGTTGTCGGGTTGGTTTGGTCTCGTTTCATCTAACCAATTTTCTTGCACGGCACTGTGCTATCCTCGCCGGCGTAGGATAACGCCAAGCATCCCTGCAGCCTGCAGCTTTAATGTCCTGCGGCGAACTAATGCGTCCGTAAGACGTGAGTAACACAGCGGCGTTACCAATTGTAGCCATTTGTTTTGGACCTAACTTTCCGTTTCGCTTGGGTTGGCTTTCGGTGAAGGCGGCTCTCGTTCGGAAGGAGAGAAATATAATGAGTACAGTGCATTCGATTTGTTCCGTGTGTCCTAGTTCCTACCGGAATGGCTCTCACGAGGGGACAGACGCAAACACATTGGCGATAAAATAAACTCCAACCGAAAACAGAGATTACTTCGTCTTTATTTCTTTAATTAAATTCCACCGACCCCGGGCGTTGCGAGGCGGCCAATGGTTTGTTTCGGCCCGTGAGGATGGGTGTACAAACAATCGCACTACCTCCAGAAGGCGGCCAGGCCGAGGCATCAGTTGGTGGGTTCATTTTTTCATTCACCCTACTATGAAGCCGGTATCGTACCGGGCCGCTACTTTCTTCCGCTCGTGGCGCAATGAATCAAAAGAAGTTTGACCTTAAGCGTGGGCCACCCTAATCTAGCCGGCACATTCACCGCTCACCGTCCGTCCGTTGAAGGATAGTTAATTATCTACACCAGGAGCCACCGTCATCCTGCGTTTCCGCAGTGTGGCGAGAAATGGCAACACGAAGATAGCGGCCGTTCGTCGTGTCTTGGAGGCACAATTTATCATAGGAAAGTATCGTTTAATTGTCTAAGTCTCACTTCCCATCCCGTGCAAACAGACTGGGAAACGTGCGCGTAGGGAACGTCCGATAGAAGGATTCCAACACTTTATTGACCACCATATATAATGGCGGGGTGTTTGTGGCCATGTGGGGATAATTAGAAGTACTCGATAGACGATTGAGCTTATTAGGGGCTATTAATGGGATATTGCACAAGTCCATCCGGCAAAAAGTTTACCCGAGAGCTTGAAGATTTGGTGGATGGCCCCGAACGACGATTGAGAATTAGCTTTTTTTATATAGTGTTCCCAATTTGTTCGAGATTGTTGAAATATAGCGATTGGATTTCCAGAAAACATAAAAAAAACTGATCTATAATAATATCTGGTGCTTGATAATACAACATTACAAGAACGACAAGATAATTTCAACAAAAGAATTGGAAATCAAATAGGTCTAGCTCTAAAACTATTAAACCTACTAGTTTCATTTTTAAGACTGTCTGACCAGTTCATCATTCGAGGTACAGTCACGCCTGTCCCAGAACTTCCCTTAATAGAATCGCCATATTAATCATCATCAACAACCGTAATGAAACAGCTGGACATTACTAGCCCAGCCCAGCGTCACCCTCGCGTTGAAATTGTAACGGAAAACTTTATCCCACCGGGCCAGGCTGCGATGTCCGGTAGCACGGAACCGGAAACGTTGTGTGCACACCCGGCGGAGGTGTTGACCGAGAATTAATTTAAATATGGGAATTAGCTTACGGATGACAGAGTGAGCAAACGAACTACGCCCGGCCACGGAGGTGTTGACCGAGAATTAATTTAAATATGGGAATTAGCTTACGGATGACAGAGTGAGCAAACGAACTACGCCCGGCCACCGTCGCGTCGGTCCGGTACCTTTCCGGCTATCTGTTGCTTTCGCTAGCCTCCTCGCACGGCTCGCAAGCATAATCGGATTAATGTGCCTCATGAGAAAAGACTCATATGTTAAGCTGTTCCTCGCTGCGACGCAACGCTCTTTCGTTATCAACCCCCTTGTTCGCATGCGGCTTAAGATCTGGTTGGCGTTCGTCGCGGCCTCACGTGTGGATCGGTGTTTGTTTGTGAGTGCGCCGTGTGAGTGCGCATAAGAATTCGAAATCAGTGCGATTAGTCAAACGATGCAACCCGTTTTCGTAGAGGAGAGGTTCTGATGCGTTTGTGCCCTCCCCTTCATTTATGACCATTTTTTATTATTTCTGTATTTATTTATTATTTCTGATTGTCCTGTTTGTCTGGTGATTCGTATGCAAATGGTAGCGACCGAAGCGGTACGAACGTTTCCGTGTGTCTCACAAAGAGGCTATGATCCGATGGACATATAACTCTTGCATTGAACACTACATACATCACGATAGATGATTGGTCTTTTTCGCTAGGATAGTTTCGATGGTATGAAGAAAATTAGGAATAATCTTATATGGATGTATTGGATATAAGATTATGTCAATGGATATGGATGTCCATATCCATTGACTCCAACTTTATCTGAACTATCCGACAGGAGAGTTTCGATAGTATGATTAAAGTTTGGAATAAACTTATATGGATATATTGACCACATATCCATTGATCCCAACTCTATTAACACCAATCTTGAATGGCGCCTTTTATAAACAACTATGTTTGCTAAGTTAATGTTTGATTGAGCTCTCAGTGAGTGAAATTAACCATGATCAAATGAGCAGGTTGCATCCCTGTTGCAAATCATTAATTCATTAAATTTCTTCCCACACCTACCTCCTCCCAATCTCCAACTGTCTCGAAGCTCAATCATTCCTCCCCGGTGGCCAATTGCAAACCATTTCAAACACAACAGAGAAAAAATAAATCTATTTGAAATCTGCTCACGCACCATTACTACCGCGACGGCTCGAAATGTATCTTACAGTACAGCTTCCCATTTCGCACCGGTAGCCCGGTAGATTTCCATCCACCTCTTTTTCCCGGCATGTCGTACACAGTGGGTCGGCTACACTTGTCTCGAATGGCGGTACGAGGGTAATCGTGTGCAATGCCTGCCTTCGACCACAATTATTGCTCCCAATTTGCTCCACTGCACCAAAGGTCAACCAGAGCCGTTCATTCTTTTCCCTCGTAAATTGTCGGTCGGTTTTGGTTTTTGTACGCGCTGACAGCGCGTCGAACGAATTTATGCCTCCTATTTTTGTTGGTTTTTATTCAGCTGCGTTCTGCTCGGCCTATCGGTCCCATTGTTGCATCTCTCGCTCTCGTAGATACGGCATGTTTTATTTATGTTTTTTTTGTTGTTATTTCGCTTCGCTTTGCTTTAAATAGTAATGATACCCGCTCACAACCCCGGTGTCGCACCCTCGCACGTAGCCGCGACGGCGTGTGGGTGCTTTGCGGTGGTTCAGTTTTTTTATGTGTTTCTGTCCCATTACTGTTATATAATCAAGAAAAGAGGCCATAACTTAAACTTAAACTTATGACACGACCTATGAGTAATTTTATACATATTTGAAACGCGCTCTTTGCAATGTAGTTGATGTTTTCGAATATGATTATCACTAACTGCATGAAGTTAACAAGACAAAATGAGACGAAGTTATTCAAAAATTTAAGATAGATAACACTTCCGGAAAATCATGAAAGCGATCCTTGGATTAGGATTGAAGTATTATGCTAAAAAGTAAGGATGAAGAAACTATATTACGCAGAAAAATAACTGTATTTGGCTTAAAGTTGAATCGTAAAGTTGAAAAGTGGTCGCAAAGTGATTACTACGCCTCTTCGCCAAATGGAGGCGCCTGGCAGTTATCGAAAAATCTCCAAACAAGTACGCTCAACAATCTCATTTTTCTTCCACAACTTCATCCAGTGGACTACTCTAAACGTAAATGAAGAAGTGCTTCCCTTTCTGCTTTTCTTCGATGCTCGGCCTATCGGTCCCATTGTTGCATCTCTCGCTCTCGTAGATACGGCATGTTTTATTTATGTTTTTTTTTTGTTATTTCGCTTCGCTTTGCTTTAAATAGTAATGATACCCGCTCACAACCCCGGTGTCGCACCCTCGCACGTAGCCGCGACGGCGTGTGGGTGCTTTGCGGTGGTTCAGTTTTTTATGTGTTTCTGTCCCATTTTTTACCGAACTGTCAGTTCAATCGTGCCCATTCTGACAGTGATTCTCGCTGTTTGTTTTGCCGGAATTGTATGTTGCCCCGTAGCGGCAGATCATTAGCCATATTAGACCGTACGCACGGAGTCGTCACCGAGGCCGGATGATGTTTTGGCGTGGGTTGCGCATTTCGTATGGTGTCGCGGTGGTTCTCGCATCTTCATTTTTTCTAGATTCATTGACGAACAGTCTACTTTACGAGCTATCATGACAAGCGTTTGACGGGCTGTAATATCTTCACTAGTCTTATGATACTCGAGGGTCGGTGGCGTGACCCTAGGATTTACGAGCTTGTTATTTTAGCACACATTAGGATTTATGATTTAGAAAAAATCGATTCACTAGACTAGATAGTATGTGGGCATTGGTCGGTTGTGTTGTCCTGACACTGGAGGAACACGTATGAACGCATGATCGACTATCGACTTGTTAGGGGTATAACCAAGTCAAGAATAAGCCATTAATTACATTCGTTGACCAACACATTGTACAGTCACTGCTAGATAAACACAATCCCAGAATAAATCTCTCCATATGCTGTATATTTTTAGTGCTGTTTCGTCTACTATTTGTATGTAGCTATTTGTATACTGTTTTGTATGTAGGTTAAAAATAATGTTTTTAGTGCCAAGCTTAGATGAAAATAGATTATTTAATTTGATAAAAAGCTCATGTCTCTCGAAGGCTGACTTTCCAGGTTTATTAAAAAAACGCATTTTAAAATGACGTGGTATCATAATTTATTGAAGTATTAATTTTCATATTCAAAATATTTTGAAGTTATTCACTAAAATTAGAATTCCAAAATCAATTTCTAAAATCGTATATTTATTCTCCGAACTTTAAAATAAACGAAAGTTATCATTAAAAATCATCACGCGCCCATATTTGCTACATTTGTTACTACAGCGTGCTTATGATACAACGCAAAAGGTACCCTGTTTGCCGGCCACTCCAAGCTATGACGCAAATGTTGAGCTTTTAATCAATGAAATGCACCATAAATGCTGACATGGTCGGTGCAGTACAAAGCAAACAGAGAAGAGAGAAAAAAAAGCAAAATAGCTAGCCTATACCGTTGCCATGCACTTCATCATGGTGGGCGGAATACGCGTCCGTGGTAGCATCGTTCAAATTGACTGCGTTTTGTGTGGAACGCGTGGAAAAAAAAACGCAAACATTAACCTATGAAACACGCGTTATGTACCGTCATCACAATCGGTGCACGGAGCGTTTTTGCATCGTTCGGTGCACGAGTCATCCCGTGTGCGGTGTTTTACATATTTTCGGGGTAAAACTCAATCATATTATGATCTGACGACCGAATGGTTTTGCAAAATATCGTGGAGTAATGTTATACGTGACACTTTTAAACCAAATTTCGTTTTTCTGGGTTTTACTCTGTTTTGAACTTGTATTTTTTGTTTTTATATTTGATTTGATATAGATTTACTTTAATTTTTAAACTAACAATTAGTAATTTGCAGGTTCATACCAATAACTATCTGTTATCATGTTATTCATGCTTCTGCTTCCCACATTCCTGATCTCGAAGATTTGTTTACATGAAGCGTCATCGGCAGCATGATACCGTAGCATAAATCGCAGCTTCGCCGGTACACATAACTGCTACCCAAAACAATCATCAGCCGGCAGGTACGCGTGTGTGCGTGTGGTTTTATGCTGTTCATGCCGCGTTCGTGCACGAATGAACACCCGCGAACACATCTGAACATGCGTTATGCTGGCCACCGCGAGCAAGAAGTCCGCGTGACGTAGTGTTGTCTCGCTCTCGTCGGCCTGAAATGAATGAAACGCGAAGAAATGCATTGCGAACGAGCAAGGTCATTTGGAGCAGTGAAAACTGCTTGTACACCGATTGCACTTTATTTACATTATTATTGTAAGCTTCCGATGTATGTGATTGTGTACGTTGACTAAGTGGACTATTAAATTAATTATGTAGTTTTTTTTTTAAATATCATTTGTTTACATTACAGAAAAACAATTTTAACAAACTTATTTTGATTAATTTGTTTTCAATTGATAATAAACCACCTATCATCCTATGAAAAGGTATTTCATTCATCTCCTGACGTTCGCAGCGCAAGAAGTAGAAAATCATCATTGTTGTTTTTCCGTCTCTTTCGCGGCACGGCGGCACGAAGTGCGCCCGAAGACAGGGCCCGACCGCTGCAGCAGCAGCCTGGTGTTCCGTTTCCGTGCGTGAAATTTGGTGAAAAAAGGCATCCGGTGTGCGCTGGGAAGAAAACAACTGTCCATTGAAGGAAAGCTGTCTTGCTGCTGGTGGATGTTGGCGAATGTATGTGTGTGTGTGTGGCTGTGTGCATAGGTAGGGACGCATTTGGTTTTGCGTTCTTCTCCGTGGCCGGTGTTTTTTTTTGTCTGTCGAATGTGGTTTCGTTTCCTCCTGACCAAAGTCTACTTAGTTTTAAGCCAAGAAAAAGTTGTGCTGTCGAGGGGCTCCTGCCGTACATCAACAGTTCGATGCAAAGTTGTATGAAACGGAATTAAAATTGCAGTTTCGAATTACCCGCTGCGGTGTGTGCGAATGTTCTCTTGTTGTTCTCTTGTATGTTCGTCTTCTGTGGTGAAATGAATGCAAAAGTTGTATGTGTGGTTAAAAAATTAATGCTAATTTGATAAATGATACGTACAGCGTATCCTGTGTGTCGCGTGAAATGTGATGTCTCTTAACCAGCCTCACGAATAATCTTATTTGGCTCTTTCCAAAAAAAAAGAATGCTTTAAAAGAAAAGATACCGTGTCAAAATCTGACCGCGTGAGTGAAGAAAGTGATTTTCGTTGCCAACGGCAACACGCACGCATGCCGTCACAGTGAGCGTAAGTGAGAAGAATTGGAAATCGAAATGGGGTAACGTGATACCGTAACATGAGAAAGGTGCCAAACGAAAGGTTCCCAAAAGCCCGCGAAAGAGCAGTGAAACAGATGCTTCGAGAGTGATAAAAATTGTCAACACAAAACGACCCGGTTTCGAGAAGCAACACGAAAGAGTGATGAGATGTGCGTGTGTACAGAAGGAGAGCGGAAAAGGATACCTGTGTTTGGAAAACACATTTATCGACAAGGCGAAAATAAAAGCTTCCAGCCGGTTGTGAATGTTTGTGAAGAAAAATGGGCAATATTTGCGCTGCGTGCAATCAGTGCTGTGTGGAAAGATAATCCTGACGAAAAAGAAAAAAAAAATGCCAAAAATTGCATCCCAACGATATCCCGATTGTCCCCGAGTGGAAATGTTGGAAGCGCTAGTCTAGCCCGTCCCGGAGACAGTCCTTGGCTCACAATTTGCTGGATACAAAACAAACAACAAAGGTACGGTACATATTTCGTAACAAGATTTCATTCGTCAATATCGATGATAAATAAATAACCAAAACAAGAACAAAAAGAAAAAATGGTAAAATTTTGAAACCGGCTCCCGTGGCACGGGCAACGAACGGGCAAGGATTATAGCACCGTTTCCCTTAGCACCATGTTGATTTGACTCGATTTCTCGACCTTTTCAACTCGACCGTCCGTTTCGGAAACGCCACCTCCGGGAGTCTCCTCGTCAAACGCAGTTGACAGTCTGTCGGCGAAGCGAGGTTTTTTTCCAGCGAAGGTGCCTGCTCCATATATGGGAAGGAAGCGCCAACCGGAAGAAGCTCCCCGATATTGACCTGCTTATGGGTGCTTCCTTTCTTCACGCCGCTCGCGCACCCAGGATGGGGAAATTTGATCGAATATTGGGCATATGAAATGAGCCGCTCGGTGGATGGCTGGAAAATCCTTCTGGCGCTTTTTCCCTTGACCCCTTCCCAGAGTCACAAAGGATTTGTTAAATTGTCACGCCGACAGGACGGAACGACGGTGAATGTGAAACTTTGAAACGGATGAGCTAAGGTTCTTATCAGGACGGTTGGGTACGTACGGGGCCCACTATCTGAAGGGTAGTTGGACGTATGTATCGAGGAGAAGTAGTATGACGAACGGAAACGAACGACGTGGATTAGAATTATTGATTGATGTCGATGTTGCGGAGCCAATTGTTGTTGGATATGCTCGAACGCTGCAGGCGAAGGCCTCGGTGGTGGCGGTCTGTGTGTGATGAAATTTGTCCGCTACCAGCCTACCTGTGTTTGGACGTCCCCGGGAATGTGTTAATAAGCCGTTCAACACCCTGATGGGGTCGGTTTTTTGTTGTGCTGTGTGCTGAAAATCGTGTTCTGCCCAAAATTCTAAATGGATATTTATGAGAGCTGCTCGCTGTTACGTATGCAAATTTATGAGTTGAGCCGAGTGTGATTGTTGGGAAGAAATGGAGAAACACACAACGGCGCACATTACACAATCAGGGAACATTTGCTGTGATTGATAGATATTTTTTTTTCTCTCTCTCTTTCTCTTGCCACATCTAACATGCCATTCCGTGTGCCTTCTGTTTCCATGATGGTAGCGGCCGGACCGTTTCCCATCAAACATTACTTGGGCTGATTGATTTTCCCCAAAAAATATGTTTCTATTTTTGATGATTTGTTCGGCGTGTTCCTGTGGCCGTGCGAAACATGGCAGCGACGTGCGGCGTGCTGCCAGTGTTTATTGTCGAAATATTAATGCTGCCGGGAAGGAACAGTGGGAGGAAACTCCAACAGCCAATTAGGTGCGTGGGCAATCATTTATCATGCATGCATCATTAGGGCATAATTTGAATTCCGTCGAATGGCATCCGAGGCAGGAATGTTTCGAAGCGTTTTTGCGTCGAATTGCATTTGGCGTTGTTTAACATAGCTCTTGTCTGTAAATATTATGTAATGTAAATAAATGTGTAAATATTAAATATTATTATATTATGAGCTGTTTCAATACACTGTTTGTTACCAGGGAGTCGTCTAGGAGAGAACATTCTTGAAAGCACTTCCGGGATGTGTTAGGTTTTTTTTCGAAACATTGTTTAGCATTACAACACTAATTAGATAGGTTAATGTGTCACTTTTTCACACTTTCTCAAAATTGAAACCTTTCTACGGATATGGTATTTGCGTGGTGTTGAGACAATGATCATTTGCTAAAACTCATGGCTGCGTAACTGAATAAATAACTCCCACAAGCGGTACCGTACAAGTTATAAACTCGTCACAGCCGTTATTTGTTGCTATGCCAATACATGTCATGCATCTCTTAGTTCCATTCCTTTGAAATTTCTATCAAAACAGAAGATCTTTTCTATTCTTTTTATTTGGAACTATAGTTCCAATGTATTTCTAATGCATTAGGAATATTTATAAAGCATTTTGTAAGCATTATTTAAGTTCCATTGATCTTACTTTAGAACCTAAAGATTTTTTTCTGAGCTTGCAATCACTAGAAAACATCATTCTATCTTCAAATAAAGTTTGACTTTTATAAAGGACGTTGTAATGTTAACAAGATACTTAGTTATTCAATTTGGTGGAATTGGCGACAAAAGCGCAAACTCTGCTCGAATATTCATCATTCAATTTTCGCGACATTAGCGCTCATTGTGGGCCAGAAGAAGTTTGAGAGAATTTGGAGCGAGGTTATGCCTCTGGAAACTTTTGCCTGCGGACTAGTTTTAACTCTGCAAATTTGTAGTACTTTGAAGGGATAAAAGAGCTAAACTTTTTCTTCGACACTAGAATGCTGGAATATAATTGATTACATCAAATCCAATTGCAATACAAAAACGATTATCCAGAGTTCTCATACAAGAAAAAACAAATAAATAATCCTCAATTGCACCACAACAATGTACCCCCCGTCGAGCACGATGGATCAATTAATTCATCTTATTTTTTTCGTTGTCGCCAGCATCCACGATCTCCTGCTGCGGCAGCTTCCGTTGCGATCGTTAATATTTCCGCATGCTTAGACCGACGGAACCGAACATCGGGCCAACGCTGGCCCCTTTGAACGCTGGCAAACGTGAGGCCACGGAGGAGAGCGCGAGAACCTCCCGTCGAGCGGCTAATCCCTTCACGCCTTTCAACCGTCATGCCCCACACGACAAGGCGGTCCCTTTTCGGAGCGGATCTGATTCGAAATTTGTTGCCTATTTGTTGCACGCCGTATCACGTACAATTTCCTGCCCGGAATTCGTCGTTGCCCATTGCAGCCGAAGCCGGAAGTGACGACTAACGAACGTGCACGGCACGGAACGACACAATTTGACCCTGACTTTATCCCTCCCTGCGGAGGTCACAAAGGGATGGACCGAACGAGAGAAAAAAAAACACATTTTGTTTAAATACACACCTCCTCCCCCATTCAAAGGGAGGACAGCGCCGTATTCCGGTAGCCCTGTTGGAAGGATTTTGATAATTTACTCCGGTTCGGTGTGAATGGTGCGCGTCCCGGGCTGCGATAGAATCCGTGCGGGGGTTTCGGGCTAGGGCCAGGATTTGGTGAATAATAAATTTATGATCACGTTTTTACCCGGTATCCTGCGAAGCGGGCAAACGATCGCAACGGCACGTTCCTGGATACGGGCGGACGATCGTTTCCGAGCATAATTTCTTGCACTTTACCCGGGCACCGTGAAGGCAAATCCTTCACGTCGGCCCTAGCGCCGCTGGAGGTCCTAAAGCTCCCTTCCCGGGAGGGCGACGACGTGCGATATTTGTACAAGATTTTCAGCGGTTCCTCGCATGTCTCAGGGTGGGAAAACAGGAGGATTTCGTTAGGGGAAATACTGAGAAAAACATGTTTGTTGTATGTTTGTCAGCAAACCATAATTCCATGCAAGATTTTAAAATATAAAAAGCTGTTTAACTCTTTTAGTTCAAACGAGGATCTTCTTCAACAAACGATAGAACCATTTATAGGTTAGCTATACATAAGTTTTCAACGAAAAATTTGTTTCATTTGTACAAAACAAGAACATGTTTCAAGAATAACTTGCAAAAGCAGTAATGAAACAAATGATAGGCAATTTTGTGGGCTAATATGTTGCGTTAAATTAGCTTAAACGCAATTGTCCAATAATGCTCTG
>KZ069365.1:0-10824 GCA_002091845.1 Anopheles cracens
TTTCGCTTCTTCCTTTCTAGTCATCAAGGAGAGCAGAAAATGCATGAATTATGAAGCATTCAGTCCTCATTAGAGAGAGAGAGCGAGCATCAAATGCATTGCTTGTGCTACATATATTAGGCGGGCGCTATGGTTTTGTAAAATAAAAAAGCGCAATCCCGTCTTCTTGAAAATATGAAAGACTCAGTCTGTGTAATCGGCCACTGCACAGTGGCGACGCACTAGGTTAATCAGACACATTTCAAACGTTGGCTTCAGTTTTGCTCGTTGAGATGCCCCCACTAGACATTAGACTTCAAAAAACATCCCTCCTCTCCAGCAGGATCCAGGACACAAATTTTCACCCCCGAACCAGCATATTATTGTTGCAGCACCTGTTGCACTGAGCATGTGTGAAAGACTCATTTCTTTTGTTGCTGTTTTATGTTTTTATATCTTTTACCAGGGGATCCTGCATATGCCCACTCTTCTCGTTGTAGAGGCTCTATTACTAAAACATTGTTACAAGTCGTATAATTAACACGACAGTGATAAAACCTTATAGTTGCAGATTTCCGTTCTTAGATTACAGCACTATAGTCTGAACAAATCAATATGCTCATGTAGTATTGCAAATGAGAAACTTTTGAAACCAAACATAAAATGTACTATAAGAAGCCGAATCCAACCATGTTTGTTCCCTACATTTCTCGTCACAACAACAAAATCTTGTTTTCAAAAGCAAACAAAACAAATCCTCTTTCTTACTATACTCCTTGCAGCAGTAGCAGCACTAGCAGCAGCAAACAAACAGAGATGGAGCCATTCGTTTTAAAGTTTTCCTTCCTGAGACGGAGGCTACGATCGATCTACTACCTTTCGATCGAGTGATCTCCCCTGTTTTCCTTTATTCTTCAAATGTCTGTGCCCTACAAAACCTCCTTCGCTCGAAGCTTTGGCCGATATTTTCTTCTGTTCAGAACGAAAATACGGTTCCACACGTGGCCTGCCTGCCGGATCCTCCTCCCTGATATTGGTCTAGACATTTTTTTCTAGGCACTTTCGCGACCAGCTCAGTCGCAGAAAGCATGACCCAGACATGCACAAACACACATCCGGGGAGGAGGAACCAGAGCCCAGAGACAGAAAAAGAGACCAAGAACAATATGTGTTTTTTTCATCTTCTTCTATTCGTGTGATGTGTGTAAGACAGACGGAAGGGAGAGAGATAAAATGAAAGCGATCGCTCACCTGACGTGGTTCGTTAAATGTTCTTTGCGAGTGAACTTCTTCTGGCAATAAGAACATTGAAAAGGAGTCTCGCCGGTATGCAACCTGTCAAAGAAGGGAGAGCGGGATTTGTATGATTAGTGTCCAGCCAAGGATCCACACACTTTTTCGCTTCTTCCTTTCTAGTCATCAAGGAGAGCAGAAAATGCATGAATTATGAAGCATTCAGTCCTCATTAGAGAGAGAGATACCGCGAAGCGTGCCGTACCAAGAGATCTGAATCCATAGAATGCTTGGTAAAGTCACTATGTTCGGTACACGATACGGCAAGGGTTCATCTCGGAAAAATACGAGAAATTCCTGCGCGCACTAGGTTAATCAGACACATTTCAAACGTTGGCTTCAGTTTTGCTCGTTGAGATGCCCCCACTAGACATTAGACTTCAAA
This sequence comes from Anopheles cracens, assembly GCA_002091845.1. Classification (NCBI taxonomy): domain Eukaryota; kingdom Metazoa; phylum Arthropoda; class Insecta; order Diptera; family Culicidae; genus Anopheles; species Anopheles cracens. Next base: position 1,658 of record KZ069365.1, read on the forward strand.
GCAATGGAGAGGACTACGGATTCAGCCACCTCAGCGACCGCCGCTACCGAAATGTTGCTGCTCGCACAAAATGACACGTACTTTAGTAGGATTGTAAAGCGCCTACTACGCCGTCGCCACCACCGTCAGCCTGCTGTCAGGCATAGCCAAAGATACGGGAGAAGGAAACGCACTATTGCACCGCTGCAGGCAACGGTTAGGGATCTGAGACGCTGGCAACACTACGATGGCACTAGGCTAGCGGACGGGCCCGTTAGCATGTCGGAGGGCAGCTTCCCGAATACCTCGTGATACGAGAGAAACTGGCTGAGATCCTCGATGTTCACCTTCAGCATCTCGACGTTGTTCGGCGGTTTGCTAGGATCGTGATGCTCCGGCATGTTTATCTTCACCAACGACCCATCCGGGCCGCGCACGTCCATCAAGTGCGCCGGTATCGGCGGCACCTTGAACTCCGGCTTCACGATCGGTAACGGTTGCGGCGGAGGCGGGTGAGCGGATTGCGGGGGGCCCTGGGTGGGCGGTGGTGGCGGGTGATGTCCACCGCTACCACTGTGTGCCGGGTGCACCTGCGGAGGGGGTGAGGTAGAGGAGAGAAATAGACGGTGATTGGAATGTTCCTCCATTGGTGGCATTACAATGCCTTTTGTGCGTGGGTGCTGGCAACTTACCTGCATATTGCCTAAATACTGTAATTTTGTATGATCCGTAAGGACTCCAGACCCGTGGAGTTGCTGGAGAAAAGGGTTGGAGCAAAACATACGCGGGAGTTAGCAATCATTACGCGATAAAATGGTTAAATATTTGTTTAACCAACTAATTTATTTATGCATTACGTTAAAAAGAGAATAGAAATGATTCAAATGATCCAATCGACTGAAAACTAAAAATAGAGAGTGCAAACACCAAACTACGAAAATTGTTCAAAACTTCTACTTAGTAAATACATGAACATGACATGAGGGCAGGCATCATGGGACATGTTTTCTTTGGTGACTCACATTTACCATTGCTATGCGCACTGGTCGTAGCGGTGTTGGTGGAGGACGATGGCACTAGGCTAGCGGACGGGCCCGTTAGCATGTCGGAGGGCAGCTTCCCGAATACCTCGTGATACGAGAGAAACTGGCTGAGATCCTCGATGTTCACCTTCAGCATCTCGACGTTGTTCGGCGGTTTGCTAGGATCGTGATGCTCCGGCATGTTTATCTTCACCAACGACCCATCCGGGCCGCGCACGTCCATCAAGTGCGCCGGTATCGGCGGCACCTTGAACTCCGGCTTCACGATCGGTAACGGTTGCGGCGGAGGCGGGTGAGCGGATTGCGGGGGGCCCTGGGTGGGCGGTGGTGGCGGGTGATGTCCACCGCTACCACTGTGTGCCGGGTGCACCTGCGGAGGGGGTGAGGTAGAGGAGAGAAATAGACGGTGATTGGAATGTTCCTCCATTGGTGGCATTACAATGCCTTTTGTGCGTGGGTGCTGGCAACTTACCTGCATATTGCCTAAATACTGTAATTTTGTATGATCCGTAAGGACTCCAGACCCGTGGAGTTGCTGGAGAAAAGGGTTGGAGCAAAACATACGCGGGAGTTAGCAATCATTACGCGGTAGGTTAGTTATAGAGATGGCTTTTCAGTTGCTATTGAGGAGTTATACAGCAACATAAACTACCGTCGGCAAGGACAGAGTTTATTCAAGTGCTTATAATGCTTAATGTAGGTTGCGTAAGTTTGATCGTAAATATATTTTATCAGTGATAAAGTATGCAATGCACACTACAAAGCATGCAAAACATCATTTGCGAATGATTAAAGTATCAATTTTTTTTGTTGAAAGATCGAAAAACTTGACGTCTAAACCTACACAATCCGGCGATCAAGACGCTGAATAACAACTGAACTACAATAGCCACTCTCATTCCGCTGTTTCAGCAAGAATCCTTCACCAGCAGACGGATGCTTACCTGAAGGTGCGACCCCGGGGGTGGTGGGAGATGGCCTGTGCTGCCCCTACTGCTATGGGTAGCAGCAGGGCCAGACAGGTTGGTGAGGTGTGACGACCCTGTGGACAGGAAAGAAGAGGTGCAAGTTAAGTAAACACAGCCCAACACCTTCCTGCGCAACGCTCTCTCACTCACCTATTGTGGAAGGAATGATGGCGCCTTTTAAGTTCCAACACCTGCTGGTGTCGGAACTGCTGCGCCAAACGGAAAAAGGTCACGGGTAGCTACCCGGAAAAATGGGAGAGGCCCGGCGCTGCCGGTCCTACTCGAAGGGAGGAGGAAAGGATGTTAAAAACTGGGAACGCTTTCCAGGCAGTTCAGCTCCGCAGATCCGGGCTGGCTGCTCCGTTGCTGTACTGCCAACGACTTCTGCTGCCGTACGTTTGCTCTCGTGTCTAACACGATATTATCCACGAGTTGCGGAGGTTAGAACCTGCAGCACACACACACACGCGCACATTAACAACTCTTCCCTGCCGGTGGGGGTGGTGGTTCTTTCTCACTGTAACACCGTGTAGAGATCATCTGGAAATAGCAAACCAAATGGAAACGTTAGTGAGTTAAACATAACTCTTTCCTGTGTGTGCTCCAAAACACAACAACTTACCTGGTTTAAAATATATGTTTTAATAAAACTAAATCACATCAATCGAATCTACGATTGGATGCATCGCCGACCGCTGCTGCTGCGAGGGCAACTACAGATTGCTGTCTGTTTTCTGCTAAAAACTCCCGTTTCCAAAATGGCTCGAAACACTTTGAGTGCTTTCATTGGTGTACTACTACTGCTATGCTCCTGTGCGTGCTGTTTATGGACACGCCAATGGGGGTTGATTAGATCAAAAGTAAAACTGTGAACGAGAGCAGAGAAAAAAGGGGGAAAAAACGTTAGTTATTGTTGAGGAGATACCGAGAAATTTCTAACATCTTGCTAAACCTCAACAGCTGTTGAATAGATATGTATTATCCTTTTTTGATTAAAACTTCATCTTCCTGTCCAAGAAGATAAAAAGGTCTTCTTAACAAAATCTATGAAAATAATAAACATTTTTTTAAACTAGTTAAAATAGATAACACTTGTTTTAGCTACGTTACCCGCCAATAGATGGCGCCACCGGATCGAACATTGATATGATTCATTTCACCCATGGTTGCTATGTTTATTCGGGTAAAGTATATTTGAAATTGGGTATAAGATTCTTTATAATCCCAAGACAACGACAACGAAACTCTCTTAAAAATGGCTTCGTGAATGTTTATCTAAGCCATAAGATTCTTTAATTTATTTGTGGCTTTGTGATACTTAGTCCTCAGTAAAATAACAATAAAAGTATTTTACAAGTTAAAAAATAACGCAGATATTCGAAACCAGAACCTCTTGACAGGACCAAATTTCTTCCAACGAAAAAAACAAGCAAAACAAAAAAAGCAAGCTACATTTTGGCGCCAATTTTTAACCACCCCGATCAGCGGGAGGGAAAGCGCAAAACACCGCCAGGCGCATTACCATTTACCGGCTTCATCTCGGTGGGTCCCAGCCAAATAAAGCGTGGTGGACGACCACCTCCCCCATATCATTATGAGAGACGCCCGGTGGGGTGTGGTGGTGGGTTGTTCCTCTCCCTTTCCCCCCGCCACACCCAAATTCGCCGGTTCGCCGTCATGTCGCCGCGTTTGCCACATAGAAGGGCGGTGGGTGGTATCTTTTCCGGACGACATCATCACCACCGCGCGGTGCGCGCCAAAGTTCGCGCGCCTTTCGGAGCACACTATCTCCCTCCGTTGTGGCGCGGCGCACACCGCACACATATACACGCGCATAATGCAAGCAAGGAAAGAGAGACTAGCAGGTAGGAAGAAAACCACCACCCTCTCCACCGCGGTATGGAAAACGCAAAACGCCGGTCCCACAAAGTCATCCCATTGCCGCACAAGGCATGATACAGGCAGGCAAGAGAGGTTCGTCGCTTGCGTCCAACTACGCCTGAAACGCAACACCCCATCCCACCTGGCGCGGAAACGAGAGAAAAAGCGATGCTTCTTGCTTCAAAAAAAGGGCATCGCCGGGGGAGTTGGGTGAACCGGCGAACTTATGTGCCACCGGTGGGTGTGGGGAGCCAGAAGCGGGGCAGAGAAAACACAACAACAACAAAAACCACGCGGCGCACACGGGGAGAGAAGATTATTATTGCGGTTGTGGCCGCCGCCGAGCGCGCGCGAGACAACATTTCGCGCGCGTCAAACCGCCGCCACCGCGAACGGCAGCCCACGCACTCACACACACCCATACAGCGGGTGAAGCGAAGAGCACACAAACACATCGATGGGCGGGAGACCACCATCGTCGTCGCCTTCTTTGCCGCGATCAATTTCAAATCGCGCGCGTGGAGAGAGAGCATGCGCGCCGCCCATCGTCTTCTCTCTCGTTCTCTTTCGTAGCCCCACCAGCAGCACTCCGATCTCCTCCTCTCTTCAGCTCCCAAGTTTGAAGGCACAGTAGGCAATGAAACGCTTGCGCATAAATTCATCAAAACCGCTTGGATAAAGGGGGAGCGCGCCCAGGCATAGGACTCTAGAAGATTTAGGAGCTCTTCTAGTTTGCTTCATTTAAGCTATTTCTCTTTCTCTTACTTCCCGCACTGGTCAAACTGGCCTGTATTGTTGTGGCTTCGAAAGCGCGGTTCTATGCAGCGGCATCATTTCCTAAGCTAGCCGCCACAGCGAAACACGTGCTCGCGAGCTTCTGGACGATGGGGCAGCTATCGCACGAGCCAGGAAAAACTGGTGATGTGCAGCACGACACGGCTCGCGGCGCTGTTGCACATCCACAAGCCGTTTTCCTGCAGACACAAGTGTGTCTGGAGGAAACAGGCATATTGAGCAGCAGCGCCAGCGTAACCATATGTGTTTTATTTGCCTTTGACATCGGGGGGAGCAACAGACTGCGGCTAAGCGCCATATACAATAGCGCACTACTACTTGCGGGAGGGAGAGCTTAGCAAAAAATCAACAGATGGTGTGTGCATTCGCAAACGAGATTGTCTCCATTTTAAAAAACAAACGGAAAAAGGTCACGGGTAGCTACCCGGAAAAATGGGAGAGGCCCGGCGCTGCCGGTCCTACTCGAAGGGAGGAGGATGTTAAAAACTGGGAACGCTTTCCAGGCAGTTCAGCTCCGCAGATCCGGGCTGGCTGCTCCGTTGCTATACTGCCAACGACTTCTGCTGCCGTACGTTTGCTCTCGTGTCTAACACGATATTATCCACGAGTTGCGGAGGTTAGAACCTGCAGCACACACACACACGCGCACATTAACAACTCTTCCCTGCCGGTGGGGGTGGTGGTTCTTTCTCACTGTAACACCGTGTAGAGATCATCTGGAAATAGCAAACCAAATGGAAACGTTAGTGAGTTAAACATAACTCTTTCCTGTGTGTGCTCCAAAACACAACAACTTACCTGGTTTAAAATATATGTTTTAATAAAACTAAATCACATCAATCGAATCTACGATTGGATGCATCGCCTACCGCTGCTGCTGCGAGGGCAACTACAGATTGCTGTCTGTTTTCTGCTAAAAACTCCCGTTTCCAAAATGGCTCGAAACACTTTGAGTGCTTTCATTGGTGTACTACTACTACTATGCTCCTGTGCGTGCTGTTTATGGACACGCCAATGGGGGTTGATTAGATCAAAAGTAAAGCTGTGAACGAGAGCAGAGAAAAAAGGGGGAAAAAACGTTAGTTATTGTTGAGGAGATACCGAGAAATTTCTAACATCTTGCTAAACCTCAACAGCTGTTGAATAGATATGTATTATCCTTTTTTGATTAAAACTTCATCTTCCTGTCCAAGAAGATAAAAAGGTCTTCTTAACAAAATCTATGAAAATAATAAACATTTTTTTAAACTAGTTAAAATAGATAACACTTGTTTTAGCTACGTTACCCGCCAATAGATGGCGCCACCGGATCGAACATTGATATGATTCATTTCACCCATGGTTGCTATGTTTATTCGGGTAAAGTATATTTGAAATTGGGTATAAGATTCTTTATAATCCCAAGACAACGACAACGAAACTCTCTTAAAAATGGCTTCGTGAATGTTTATCTAAGCCATAAGATTCTTTAATTTATTTGTGGCTTTGTGATACTTAGTCCTCAGTAAAATAACAATAAAAGTATTTTACAAGTTAAAAAATAACGCAGATATTCGAAACCAGAACCTCTTGACAGGACCAAATTTCTTCCAACGAAAAAAACAAGCAAAACAAAAAAAGCAAGCTACATTTTGGCGCCAATTTTTAACCACCCCGATCAGCGGGAGGGAAAGCGCAAAACACCGCCAGGCGCATTACCATTTACCGGCTTCATCTCGGTGGGTCCCAGCCAAATAAAGCGTGGTGGACGACCACCTCCCCCATATCATTATGAGAGACGCCCGGTGGGGTGTGGTGGTGGGTTGTTCCTCTCCCTTCCCCCCCGCCACACCCAAATTCGCCGGTTCGCCGTCATGTCGCCGCGTTTGCCACATAGAAGGGCGGTGGGTGGTATCTTTTCCGGACGACATCATCACCACCGCGCGGTGCGCGCCAAAGTTCGCGCGCCTTTCGGAGCACACTATCTCCCTCCGTTGTGGCGCGGCGCACACCGCACACATATACACGCGCATAATGCAAGCAAGGAAAGAGAGACTAGCAGGTAGGAAGAAAACCACCACCCTCTCCACCGCGGTATGGAAAACGCAAAACGCCGGTCCCACAAAGTCATCCCATTGCCGCACAAGGCATGATACAGGCAGGCAAGAGAGGTTCGTCGCTTGCGTCCAACTACGCCTGAAACGCAACACCCCATCCCACCTGGCGCGGAAACGAGAGAAAAAGCGATGCTTCTTGCTTCAAAAAAAGGGCATCGCCGGGGGAGTTGGGTGAACCGGCGAACTTATGTGCCACCGGTGGGTGTGGGGAGCCAGAAGCGGGGCAGAGAAAACACAACAACAACAAAAACCACGCGGCGCACACGGGGAGAGAAGATTATTATTGCGGTTGTGGCCGCCGCCGAGCGCGCGCGAGACAACATTTCGCGCGCGTCAAACCGCCGCCACCGCGAACGGCAGCCCACGCACTCACACACACCCATACAGCGGGTGAAGCGAAGAGCACACAAACACATCGATGGAGGAGAAGCTCATAAACAATAACACCCGGTGAGTGAGTGGCGCTTAGTGCCGGAAAGATGCGCTTTTTGCGTGCTGAGAGCGTTATAAATGTGCTCTACGATCGTAAAATAAGCCAGAAATGTTATTTATTCTCTTAGACTCGGCGTTTGGGAACCTTTAAAACTTTTGTTATTATAATTTTTGCGATTTACAAAATAAATATCGGAAGTGTGTGCACAAAAAATTATATTTGGTAGTAAAAAAACTCATAACAAATGCCTTTTCGAGCGATTTCTGTTGCTTTGTACGCAGCCCACAGTACGCAGCCTAAAACGTTCACGCAGCCATTCGCCGTCTTTTTTGTTCCGTTTTGTTCTGCCTTATAGCGACACGCACGCACACAGCGATCATATAACACTTCGGCGCGTCTCGCGCTCACCACCACCAGCAGCCGCCGCCACCGTCACTGCCAATTGTATTAACGCGGTGAAGCGCGACGGGCATACGAGCGCTGCTCCCCGTCCGCGTTATATCTCGCTGCGCGTGTGTGTGAGAGAGAGAGAGAAGGAGAACGCAAACGCCACCGTCACCGCCTGCTACGTACCACACACACTACTGGTGGTGGTGGTGTGGTGGTGCTGCCCGATCGCGGAGTCACGAGCGAAATGGCGGACGCCGCCGCCGCGGTCTCTACTACATACGTCGCGCTTAACCACTGTCACACGCGCCGCTGCTTACTTTGTGTGTTTTTTTTTCTGCTGGCTAATGAAAAAAAAACGCAACACTCCGTCGGACGGTTTTTCGCGGTTTTTTTTTGTGGGGGCTTCTCAATTTGTGGTCTCCTCGCTGCTGTGTGCCAGTTGCTCCTCGTTATGTGGAGCCGACACTTGATTCGGGTGGAGTTTTTGGCGGCAATATGGAGAACTTCTTATTCTCAGTTGGAGCTGCTCTCAGACAAAGTAATAACGTTCGGGGACCAAATTTCTTCCAACGAAAAAAACAAGCAAAACAAAAAAAGCAAGCTACATTTTGGCGCCAATTTTTAACCACCCCGATCAGCGGGAGGGAAAGCGCAAAACACCGCCAGGCGCATTACCATTTACCGGCTTCATCTCGGTGGGTCCCAGCCAAATAAAGCGTGGTGGACGACCACCTCCCCCATATCATTATGAGAGACGCCCGGTGGGGTGTGGTGGTGGGTTGTTCCTCTCCCTTTCCCCCCGCCACACCCAAATTCGCCGGTTCGCCGTCATGTCGCCGCGTTTGCCACATAGAAGGGCGGTGGGTGGTATCTTTTCCGGACGACATCATCACCACCGCGCGGTGCGCGCCAAAGTTCGCGCGCCTTTCGGAGCACACTATCTCCCTCCGTTGTGGCGCGGCGCACACCGCACACATATACACGCGCATAATGCAAGCAAGGAAAGAGAGACTAGCAGGTAGGAAGAAAACCACCACCCTCTCCACCGCGGTATGGAAAACGCAAAACGCCGGTCCCACAAAGTCATCCCATTGCCGCACAAGGCATGATACAGGCAGGCAAGAGAGGTTCGTCGCTTGCGTCCAACTACGCCTGAAACGCAACACCCCATCCCACCTGGCGCGGAAACGAGAGAAAAAGCGATGCTTCTTGCTTCAAAAAAAGGGCATCGCCGGGGGAGTTGGGTGAACCGGCGAACTTATGTGCCACCGGTGGGTGTGGGGAGCCAGAAGCGGGGCAGAGAAAACACAACAACAACAAAAACCACGCGGCGCACACGGGGAGAGAAGATTATTATTGCGGTTGTGGCCGCCGCCGAGCGCGCGCGAGACAACATTTCGCGCGCGGTTCCGCCATATGCATCATAACCGACCGTCGTAAAAGTACAAACGAAAATATTTTCTAAAAAGCGTCGTCAGCGAGGGAGGAGAACAAATGGATGTGGGGAGAGCTCGCGCACACAACACCACACACCATATTGCGTCGAGTCGCGCCCGGTTTTCTTTCTTTCCTGTTTCGGAAG
>KZ069365.1:14993-40067 GCA_002091845.1 Anopheles cracens
CACCCTACCAGTGCACATACTGCGGGAAGAAGTTTACGAGAAAAGAACACCTTACCAATCATGTCAGGTGAGAGAATTCGCTTCCTTCTTCTTGCTCTTAATGATGGAATCCGCGCTTCCATTCGCATGAACTCTATTTCGTGTGCGTGCGTGCCTATGCAACAGAGAGGATATCCACCACACATACCCCCCCGTTCATGTTTTCTTTTCGTTTCCGGCGGAGGATATATCTCCGCGAAACGTCCGGACATATTGATGCGAGTTCGTTTGTTTCGGCTTAATTTTTCTGTATCCAAATTTTCCCTTCCGCTACGAACTCGCACGCTTGCTTTTCGGAAAGCATTACTTGCAGAAGCTTAGGCTCATGGGCAAGGGTGCGACATATGAGAAACGAGGGTGAGGTGAGGTGGTGGTGAAGTGGATTTCAAAGCATTGAATTTTAATAGTTTCAACACGTGAACGATCATGTTTGGAATACAATTCATGCACGCTAGTTTGTTTCGAAGTGCGTTCGATTCTCCAATTTCACAATTCGGAAGAATTCTTGCCCGCCCTTCCGTCATGCTTCACTTTCACCATCTGTCAAAGGACAAAGGACAGTTTCTAATAGTTGCATTTTGTTGTTTTCTTTTTTCTCTTTATCCCTTCCAACGTGTGCTGTTGTTGGTGCTGCCGCCACTGATACAAAAAAAATCCATAAATATCCTAAACACAACTTTGTTCAAACCTGCTACCTACCACGGCCACGCTCCGTACGGCGCACAACGAAACGAAAACAAAAAATCAACTTTACGTTTACAATCAACTTGCACGCAGATTGCACACCGGTGAAACGCCGTTTCAGTGCACTTACTGCGAGAAGAAGTTCACACGCAAAGAGCATTTGACCAATCATACGAGGTGAGCGCGAATCTGTGTCGTTGTGTCGTGTGTTGGACAAAACTTGCTATCTGGAGTGTCGCTACGATAATTTATTCCGCCCGAAATCGGCGGTGTATTCCTCGGAACCAGTGTTTAGCGTATTCTTTTTCCAGCGGACCAGGGAACTCAGGGAGAACCAGATCCAGCTTGCCGAAAGATTTGATTTACAACAATGTCTTAATCAAAACAATTCATTTTCAGCACACAACATAAACATCATCGTTCGCGTACACAGGCGGGAATGGGACAGCATTTGTTGGGGAACTTTTCTGGGGGTTTACTATCCTATATATATTCTTCGTAGCGATTTTGAAATCTTTGAAAGCACATTAGTGTGAGCATTAATTGGATTGGTATTTCATGTTCTTGTTATAATGACCAGCGTCGTATATCATACTCTTACTGGGACGATACTCTATACGGTTAATGACTTCAATTATCTATGGTATCGGAAAGTTCTCCACCATGTTCCCTCGGGCTTTGCGCTGGCTGTTGACCTGTGTCCTCCTCCACCATTATTTCGCTCCGTCGTGCCCATTGCTCTGTGATTTTGTCCCTGTCTGTGTGTGTGCGTGCGCGTTTAGTTCGGTTCACTAATCCATACCCATACCGCTCTCGATTTGTTCGTGAAAGACTAGCAGGCAGCAGAAATTCTGGCTATGAATCTTCCAAACGAATTAAGATTACTAATCGAAGTTAATGATCACTTCCCTTTTTATCCGCCATACTCCATACGCCACTGTGCAGTGGCCGATTACACAGACTGAGTCTTTCATATTTTCAAGAAGACGGGATTGCGCTTTTTTATTTTACAAAACCATAGCGCCCGCCTAATATATGTAGCACAAGCAATGCATTTGATGCTCGCTCTCTCTCTAATGAGGACTGAATGCTTCATAATTCATGCATTTTCTGCTCTCCTTGATGACTAGAAAGGAAGAAGCGAAAAAGTGTGTGGATCCTTGGCTGGACACTAATCATACAAATCCCGCTCTCCCTTCTTTGACAGGTTGCATACCGGCGAGACTCCTTTTCAATGTTCTTATTGCCAGAAGAAGTTCACTCGCAAAGAACATTTAACGTACCACGTCAGGTGAGCGATCGCTCTCGAACAAAGAGCGTGATGGCGCGTCGCATATTACGATTGCCATTACGATTTGTGTTTCCTTTTCTTACGTTTATCAGTTTAAAATCTCTTTTCTCTTGCAAAACATAACCAGAACGAGAAACAGAGAGAAAAAAAGGCAAACGCGTCCTTGAAAATATGATCGAACAGCGATTCCATTATTTACAAAAAAGCTCGGGGTTATGTGTGAGTCTCCTTCATCGAGAGTACTGCTGCTGGTTTTTAGCTCAGCTTCTAGGAGATATAGACCATTTAAGTCGAACGATTTGTTCGTGAAAGACTAGCAGGCAGCAGAAATTCTGGCTATGAATCTTCCAAACGAATTAAGATTACTAATCGAAGTTAATGATCACTTCCCTTTTTATCCGCCATACTCCATACGCCACTGTGCAGTGGCCGATTACACAGACTGAGTCTTTCATATTTTCAAGAAGACGGGATTGCGCTTTTTTATTTTACAATATAAAAAAACCATAGCGCCCGCCTAATATATGTAGCACAAGCAATGCATTTGATGCTCGCTCTCTCTCTAATGAGGACTGAATGCTTCATAATTCATGCATTTTCTGCTCTCCTTGATGACTAGAAAGGAAGAAGCGAAAAAGTGTGTGGATCCTTGGCTGGACACTAATCATACAAATCCCGCTCTCCCTTCTTTGACAGGTTGCATACCGGCGAGACTCCTTTTCAATGTTCTTATTGCCAGAAGAAGTTCACTCGCAAAGAACATTTAACGAACCACGTCAGGTGAGCGATCGCTTTCATTTTATCTCTCTCCCTTCCGTCTGTCTTACACACATCACACGAATAGAAGAAGATGAAAAAAACACATATTGTTCTTGGTCTCTTTTTCTGTCTCTGGGCTCTGGTTCCTCCTCCCCGGATGTGTGTTTGTGCATGTCTGGGTCATGCTTTCTGCGACTGAGCTGGTCGCGAAAGTGCCTAGAAAAAAATGTCTAGACCAATATCAGGGAGGAGGATCCGGCAGGCAGGCCACGTGTGGAACCGTATTTTCGTTCTGAACAGAAGAAAATATCGGCCAAAGCTTCGAGCGAAGGAGGTTTTGTAGGGCACAGACATTTGAAGAATAAAGGAAAACAGGGGAGATCACTCGATCGAAAGGTAGTAGATCGATCGTAGCCTCCGTCTCAGGAAGGAAAACTTTAAAACGAATGGCTCCATCTCTGTTTGTTTGCTGCTGCTAGTGCTGCTACTGCTGCAAGGAGTATAGTAAGAAAGAGGATTTGTTTTGTTTGCTTTTGAAAACAAGATTTTGTTGTTGTGACGAGAAATGTAGGGAACAAACATGGTTGGATTCGGCTTCTTATAGTACATTTTATGTTTGGTTTCAAAAGTTTCTCATTTGCAATACTACATGAGCATATTGATTTGTTCAGACTATAGTGCTGTAATCTAAGAACGGAAATCTGCAACTATAAGGTTTTATCACTGTCGTGTTAATTATACGACTTGTAACAATGTTTTAGTAATAGAGCCTCTACAACGAGAAGAGTGGGCATATGCAGGATCCCCTGGTAAAAGATATAAAAACATAAAACAGCAACAAAAGAAATGAGTCTTTCACACATGCTCAGTGCAACAGGTGCTGCAACAATAATATGCTGGTTCGGGGGTGAAAATTTGTGTCCTGGATCCTGCTGGAGAGGAGGGATGTTTTTTGAAGTCTAATGTCTAGTGGGGGCATCTCAACGAGCAAAACTGAAGCCAACGTTTGAAATGTGTCTGATTAACCTAGTGCGCGCAGGAATTTCTCGTATTTTTCCGAGATGAACCCTTGCCGTATCGTGTACCGAACATAGTGACTTTACCAAGCATTCTATGGATTCAGATCTCTTGGTACGGCACGCTTCGCGGTATCTATTTATTCCTCGATATTGGTCGACTTGAGTGGACCAAGTCAGGTTCCTGCAGGGATACAATTTCCTCCCAAACCAGCGTATGATCCCAAGCGCAATACAAACGAGAGAGGAGGTGTGCTGGTTTTCTTGTTTTTGCTTCTATCGAGTGCGATCGAGTGCGATACTTTTCTATGAGTGTTCCGGTGGTGTAGTGTTGTCCTTCAGTGGTCCGAAGTGTGTGCATCCACCGTGTCTTCCCCACTTTTTCTTTCTTCTTCGAGTTCCTGCTTCTTCTTCCGCTTCTTGTTGCAGTCGAGAAAGGTGTTCGAGTCTTTTGCCTAGTTTGTCACGCGACTCACGGAACTTGTGAGGAAAGTGAATCGAAAAAGCCTTTGCATTAGCACTTCTGTGGATTAGTGTTTTACACTTTTCGATGAACTTTAATCATCAATTGTTGGTTGTGTTCCCTGACGGGGGGCGTCTGTGTTTGTCCTTGTTTCCATTTGTGATGTCCTTTGCATTTCTTTGCATACCCATCATATCCACCAATCCTATCAGTTTCCTCATGTTTCCCCATATTCCCCACCCAATCTCCTAAATGCAATTCGTAGAGAACGCCGTAGAGAAGCAAACTGGCGTGTGTGCGGTGTTAACTAATGAAAACCATCCTGATCTCCCTTCTTCCGACAGGTTGCACACCGGCGAGACACCTTTTCAGTGTTCTTATTGCCAGAAGAAGTTCACTCGCAAAGAACATTTAACGTACCACGTCAGGTGAGCGATCGCTCTCGAACAAAGAGCGTGATGGCGCGTCGCATATTACGATTGCCATTACGATTTGTGTTTCCTTTTCTTACGTTTATCAGTTTAAAATCTCTTTTCTCTTGCAAAACATAACCAGAACGAGAAACAGAGAGAAAAAAAGGCAAACGCGTCCTTGAAAATATGATCGAACAGCGATTCCATTATTTACAAAAAAGCTCGGGGTTATGTGTGAGTCTCCTTCATCGAGAGTACTGCTGCTGGTTTTTAGCTCAGCTTCTAGGAGATATAGACCATTTAAGTCGAACGATTTGTTCGTGAAAGACTAGCAGGCAGCAGAAATTCTGGCTATGAATCTTCCAAACGAATTAAGATTACTAATCGAAGTTAATGATCACTTCCCTTTTTATCCGCCATACTCCATACGCCACTGTGCAGTGGCCGATTACACAGACTGAGTCTTTCATATTTTCAAGAAGACGGGATTGCGCTTTTTTATTTTACAAACGCTCTTCTCCATTCTTCTTCCGACAGGTTGCACACCGGCGAAACTCCTTTCCAATGTTCTTACTGTCAGAAAAAGTTCACTCGGAAAGAACATTTAACGAACCACGTCAGGTGAGCAATCGCTCAAGTACTCACGCAGTTCTCTTACCACGCCAAATTGCAATCCTAGCCCAGCCCCCCAATCCCATCCGTAATTGTGCTCCAAAAAAATCCTCATTACTGTCCCCAAAGTCCGGTGGAAAAGCCTCTGTTGAATGTTGCTACAGGAAGTTGCGTCCATTGCGTGACATTGATGTGGAGAAATATGAATGGCGCATTCGCAGCAGAAAAGGAGGAGACGAACGTTTCAGAAAACGATCGGCAACGCACGCACAATGGCTTTTAGGGATGAACTCAATTGAATCGAATAGAACCTTATTTTGATGCATCACAATCTATCGATCCCTCCCAGTATACATAGTATCCTTTCGCCCTCGCGTTGCTAGCAGGCGGTGGTTCGGTTTGTTTGAAACTCGTTGGAAATATTATCCTTGCTGTGGTGTGTGTGTTTGAATGCTTTCATATTTTACGGAGACGATTGCATTAACTATGTGTAAACGAACGGAGTCTTCGCAGTCGAACTTTACTCCATCCGGTTCAATTGTTGGTTGTGTTCCCTGACGGGGGGCGTCTGTGTTTGTCCTTGTTTCCATTTGTGATGTCCTTTGCATTTCTTTGCATACCCATCATATCCACCAATCCTATCAGTTTCCTCATGTTTCCCCATATTCCCCACCCAATCTCCTAAATGCAATTCGTAGAGAACGCCGTAGAGAAGCAAACTGGCGTGTGTGCGGTGTTAACTAATGAAAACCATCCTGATCTCCCTTCTTCCGACAGGTTGCACACCGGCGAGACACCTTTTCAGTGTTCTTATTGCCAGAAGAAGTTCACTCGCAAAGAACATTTAACGTACCACGTCAGGTGAGCGATCGCTCTCGAACAAAGAGCGTGATGGCGCGTCGCATATTACGATTGCCATTACGATTTGTGTTTCCTTTTCTTACGTTTATCAGTTTAAAATCTCTTTTCTCTTGCAAAACATAACCAGAACGAGAAACAGAGAGAAAAAAAGGCAAACGCGTCCTTGAAAATATGATCGAACAGCGATTCCATTATTTACAAAAAAGCTCGGGGTTATGTGTGAGTCTCCTTCATCGAGAGTACTGCTGCTGGTTTTTAGCTCAGCTTCTAGGAGATATAGACCATTTAAGTCGAACGATTTGTTCGTGAAAGACTAGCAGGCAGCAGAAATTCTGGCTATGAATCTTCCAAACGAATTAAGATTACTAATCGAAGTTAATGATCACTTCCCTTTTTATCCGCCATACTCCATACGCCACTGTGCAGTGGCCGATTACACAGACTGAGTCTTTCATATTTTCAAGAAGACGGGATTGCGCTTTTTTATTTTACAATATAAAAAAACCATAGCGCCCGCCTAATATATGTAGCACAAGCAATGCATTTGATGCTCGCTCTCTCTCTCTAATGAGGACTGAATGCTTCATAATTCATGCATTTTCTGCTCTCCTTGATGACTAGAAAGGAAGAAGCGAAAAAGTGTGTGGATCCTTGGCTGGACACTAATCATACAAATCCCGCTCTCCCTTCTTTGACAGGTTGCATACCGGCGAGACTCCTTTTCAATGTTCTTATTGCCAGAAGAAGTTCACTCGCAAAGAACATTTAACGAACCACGTCAGGTGAGCGATCGCTTTCATTTTATCTCTCTCCCTTCCGTCTGTCTTACACACATCACACGAATAGAAGAAGATGAAAAAAACACATATTGTTCTTGGTCTCTTTTTCTGTCTCTGGGCTCTGGTTCCTCCTCCCCGGATGTGTGTTTGTGCATGTCTGGGTCATGCTTTCTGCGACTGAGCTGGTCGCGAAAGTGCCTAGAAAAAAATGTCTAGACCAATATCAGGGAGGAGGATCCGGCAGGCAGGCCACGTGTGGAACCGTATTTTCGTTCTGAACAGAAGAAAATATCGGCCAAAGCTTCGAGCGAAGGAGGTTTTGTAGGGCACAGACATTTGAAGAATAAAGGAAAACAGGGGAGATCACTCGATCGAAAGGTAGTAGATCGATCGTAGCCTCCGTCTCAGGAAGGAAAACTTTAAAACGAATGGCTCCATCTCTGTTTGTTTGCTGCTGCTAGTGCTGCTACTGCTGCAAGGAGTATAGTAAGAAAGAGGATTTGTTTTGTTTGCTTTTGAAAACAAGATTTTGTTGTTGTGACGAGAAATGTAGGGAACAAACATGGTTGGATTCGGCTTCTTATAGTACATTTTATGTTTGGTTTTCCTCGGAACCAGTGTTTAGCGTATTCTTTTTCCAGCGGACCAGGGAACTCAGGGAGAACCAGATCCAGCTTGCCGAAAGATTTGATTTACAACAATGTCTTAATCAAAACAATTCATTTTCAGCACACAACATAAACATCATCGTTCGCGTACACAGGCGGGAATGGGACAGCATTTGTTGGGGAACTTTTCTGGGGGTTTACTATCCTATATATATTCTTCGTAGCGATTTTGAAATCTTTGAAAGCACATTAGTGTGAGCATTAATTGGATTGGTATTTCATGTTCTTGTTATAATGACCAGCGTCGTATATCATACTCTTACTGGGACGATACTCTATACGGTTAATGACTTCAATTATCTATGGTATCGGAAAGTTCTCCACCATGTTCCCTCGGGCTTTGCGCTGGCTGTTGACCTGTGTCCTCCTCCACCATTATTTCGCTCCGTCGTGCCCATTGCTCTGTGATTTTGTCCCTGTCTGTGTGTGTGCGTGCGCGTTTAGTTCGGTTCACTAATCCATACCCATACCGCTCTCTGAATGCTTCATAATTCATGCATTTTCTGCTCTCCTTGATGACTAGAAAGGAAGAAGCGAAAAAGTGTGTGGATCCTTGGCTGGACACTAATCATACAAATCCCGCTCTCCCTTCTTTGACAGGTTGCATACCGGCGAGACTCCTTTTCAATGTTCTTATTGCCAGAAGAAGTTCACTCGCAAAGAACATTTAACGTACCACGTCAGGTGAGCGATCGCTCTCGAACAAAGAGCGTGATGGCGCGTCGCATATTACGATTGCCATTACGATTTGTGTTTCCTTTTCTTACGTTTATCAGTTTAAAATCTCTTTTCTCTTGCAAAACATAACCAGAACGAGAAACAGAGAGAAAAAAAGGCAAACGCGTCCTTGAAAATATGATCGAACAGCGATTCCATTATTTACAAAAAAGCTCGGGGTTATGTGTGAGTCTCCTTCATCGAGAGTACTGCTGCTGGTTTTTAGCTCAGCTTCTAGGAGATATAGACCATTTAAGTCGAACGATTTGTTCGTGAAAGACTAGCAGGCAGCAGAAATTCTGGCTATGAATCTTCCAAACGAATTAAGATTACTAATCGAAGTTAATGATCACTTCCCTTTTTATCCGCCATACTCCATACGCCACTGTGCAGTGGCCGATTACACAGACTGAGTCTTTCATATTTTCAAGAAGACGGGATTGCGCTTTTTTATTTTACAAAACCATAGCGCCCGCCTAATATATGTAGCACAAGCAATGCATTTGATGCTCGCTCTCTCTCTCTAATGAGGACTGAATGCTTCATAATTCATGCATTTTCTGCTCTCCTTGATGACTAGAAAGGAAGAAGCGAAAAAGTGTGTGGATCCTTGGCTGGACACTAATCATACAAATCCCGCTCTCCCTTCTTTGACAGGTTGCATACCGGCGAGACTCCTTTTCAATGTTCTTATTGCCAGAAGAAGTTCACTCGCAAAGAACATTTAACGAACCACGTCAGGTGAGCGATCGCTTTCATTTTATCTCTCTCCCTTCCGTCTGTCTTACACACATCACACGAATAGAAGAAGATGAAAAAAACACATATTGTTCTTGGTCTCTTTTTCTGTCTCTGGGCTCTGGTTCCTCCTCCCCGGATGTGTGTTTGTGCATGTCTGGGTCATGCTTTCTGCGACTGAGCTGGTCGCGAAAGTGCCTAGAAAAAAATGTCTAGACCAATATCAGGGAGGAGGATCCGGCAGGCAGGCCACGTGTGGAACCGTATTTTCGTTCTGAACAGAAGAAAATATCGGCCAAAGCTTCGAGCGAAGGAGGTTTTGTAGGGCACAGACATTTGAAGAATAAAGGAAAACAGGGGAGATCACTCGATCGAAAGGTAGTAGATCGATCGTAGCCTCCGTCTCAGGAAGGAAAACTTTAAAACGAATGGCTCCATCTCTGTTTGTTTGCTGCTGCTAGTGCTGCTACTGCTGCAAGGAGTATAGTAAGAAAGAGGATTTGTTTTGTTTGCTTTTGAAAACAAGATTTTGTTGTTGTGACGAGAAATGTAGGGAACAAACATGGTTGGATTCGGCTTCTTATAGTACATTTTATGTTTGGTTTCAAAAGTTTCTCATTTGCAATACTACATGAGCATATTGATTTGTTCAGACTATAGTGCTGTAATCTAAGAACGGAAATCTGCAACTATAAGGTTTTATCACTGTCGTGTTAATTATACGACTTGTAACAATGTTTTAGTAATAGAGCCTCTACAACGAGAAGAGTGGGCATATGCAGGATCCCCTGGTAAAAGATATAAAAACATAAAACAGCAACAAAAGAAATGAGTCTTTCACACATGCTCAGTGCAACAGGTGCTGCAACAATAATATGCTGGTTCGGGGGTGAAAATTTGTGTCCTGGATCCTGCTGGAGAGGAGGGATGTTTTTTGAAGTCTAATGTCTAGTGGGGGCATCTCAACGAGCAAAACTGAAGCCAACGTTTGAAATGTGTCTGATTAACCTAGTGCGCGCAGGAATTTCTCGTATTTTTCCGAGATGAACCCTTGCCGTATCGTGTACCGAACATAGTGACTTTACCAAGCATTCTATGGATTCAGATCTCTTGGTACGGCACGCTTCGCGGTATCTATTTATTCCTCGATATTGGTCGACTTGAGTGGACCAAGTCAGGTTCCTGCAGGGATACAATTTCCTCCCAAACCAGCGTATGATCCCAAGCGCAATACAAACGAGAGAGGAGGTGTGCTGGTTTTCTTGTTTTTGCTTCTATCGAGTGCGATCGAGTGCGATACTTTTCTATGAGTGTTCCGGTGGTGTAGTGTTGTCCTTCAGTGGTCCGAAGTGTGTGCATCCACCGTGTCTTCCCCACTTTTTCTTTCTTCTTCGAGTTCCTGCTTCTTCTTCCGCTTCTTGTTGCAGTCGAGAAAGGTGTTCGAGTCTTTTGCCTAGTTTGTCACGCGACTCACGGAACTTGTGAGGAAAGTGAATCGAAAAAGCCTTTGCATTAGCACTTCTGTGGATTAGTGTTTTACACTTTTCGATGAACTTTAATCATCACAAAGTTTGCAGGCGACGACTGTCTTATCTCGACCACAACATCTCGTTTGGTTTGGTACGAATTTTCTTCAGTCTAACGTATCTGGAAATTTGCTCTCCCTCTGGAGACGATTATCCATTCAATCTTTGTAGTGCGTCGCGTGTAATGGATTGAAACTAATGATAAATTTCTTCCCCACCTTCCGGTCCGTTCCACGAACTCCTACCGCCACCTGTTCCTGCTGCTCTCGCTATCATCAACACCTTCCTCCAACAGGTTGCACACCGGCGAAACTCCTTATCAGTGTACCTACTGCGACAAAAAATTTACTCGCAAAGAGCATTTAACCAACCATGTCAGGTGAGAGCGTGTGTGTTCACCCGGGTGCTGTGTTTTTCGCTTCCTCTGCTCCCCTCGCGATTGTTGTTTGCCCATGTCCGCCCACCGATGTGCCACACCGAGTGGAGGATATCTGTGTTCCGTGCCAGATATACACGTCCGATAGCTCGTTTTACCCTCGGTTACAGTTCGATCTATGTACTTTGGATCTTCTAGCAGATATCGGCGCCTAACTCCCTGATGCGCTTCTTAAAATGTGAAGTGAAAAGAATGTGCTTCAAGCGCACACACCTCCGGAGTTGGATTTTGAGGCTGATGCGAATCCTTAGGTCCCTTGTTTTGTACTTAATTGTAAAACTATAGACTTTGCATTGTTTACACTTCCCCGCGCTATTATTCCTTCACCGTAGCAGATCGGTTTGTAAAAAAGAGGTGCTTGCCTGACTCTACACACTAATGGAAATTTGTATTATCCCGGTTGTATTGATCTTGGTTGAGATTTTCAAAGTTTCTCTCTGTTCGGGGAGCGGTTTTGGGAGATGTGTATTATACATTACATTCTGCACCGTTTCTAGCTGGTCTGGTACCTTGTGAAGGGAACATTATTGTAACTATGCACAGTCTTGATTACGGGTTAATCCGAGGTTAATAAGGGGGACCTTTTGTACATAATTGATCATTTTCACTAAGATTATCTTCTTTCGAACTACGAACAACGAAAATGCGATTTGCATGCAAAATTGTTAACGTTTACAAACGCTCAGGAATACCTCTGTTCAGAGCGAATCTTTCTACATAGAATCTATAAAGATTATTCAAAAATGTTCTTAACGAGAGAGCTTAGAAGAAGATTTGTTGGGAATTCGGCAAATTGTACACTAAACTCAAGCTTCCTGACTTCTGCCCGGGAACAGCTCATGTAGCACTTTCTTAACCGCTTATAATCAGTACTACTGTGAAGCCTTCCTCCTCATATGCCCCGAGAACAAGCAAAACAAAGCAAAAACAAAAAGAAAAAAATATGAAAAACAAAAAACTATGGTCAAAATTAAGAAACGAATCTACCCGCGTGTATATTTCGTATTTGAAAACAAAAAAAAACAACAAAAGAAGGAAAATTACTGATTCATTTCGAATGCGAAGTTTTCCCCGTACTAATAGCTATGGAAGTGAGATGGGTGGTGTTAATGGGATCGGAAACCAAATTAGCAAACAGTAAGGACGCGAAGAAACGAAAACCGCACGCATCCGCACAGTGGGTACAAATTTTGAATTTTGAAATCCTTTTTTCCGCACACCAAAAAGAGTGAGTAGTTGGAAAATCGTTTCACGGTGAATGATTCTCGATAATTTTGAAGAGGTGTCTTAGTATTTTCGTATACGTTCGTCTTGTGTTGGTGCCCGTATGTGTTGTGTTGTGCTTCCTTTTTCCCATTGTTCATTGCTGCAAGGTTGCCCATCGATTTGAATCCAATTTTGAATTTTGAAACCATTCAAGACTGCGATAATGACAATAACCCTCCACCAAACATCACACGCATCAGGTGTTGCTACTGCTCATCATCACGTACTGTCACCATACAGATTATAAATCAAATGCATTTCTTCGCAACAAAATAATATTGCCAAAAATATTTGTCACGTAAGAAGATGTTGTTTGCCAAATTGAAGTGAAAAATTTTGTAAGAGATAGCGATGACAGTGAGCTTTTAGAGGAGCAGTAGCAGTGCAATAACACGATTGTTGTGATTGTGGTGGAGAAGCTGATTCCATTCGTGCTATTATCGTGAGAAATTTTATTTGCCAAAAATTTGGGCACCCAATGTACTTTGTTGGGTTGGTGCTTGTCGTCTGTAAGTTTGTGAGAGAGAAACAATAACGCAATGCGACACATCCCAAACTTTCAAAGCGTTCGGTGTATGTTTTCCAGGAGAGAGTAGAAATAAATATCAGTCAAATTTGTCATGGAACGAAAATTCGTACAAATAAATCATAAAGCTGGCCAGGATTTTTAAAAGATCATTTGTTCCGTTCGTCAAACTTTCCAAATACTCTAGGACGAAATTTAAGGTAGCTGCCAAAAACGTTTCTCAACTGTAGACACAATATGTTGGTCCCACACTTAGTGCGTGTTGTTTTCTGTGAGGAAATAAAACCTTCTCCCTTATTTAAATAATACGTTGGTGGTATGGTTTTGTACGCAACAGTACGTACAAAACCTCTACTACTAGGGAGGGGAAAAATACCCAGGAATGTTGTAAGAGAAGCTTTACTTCTGACATTTGGTAGTACGCGTTTCGAAACATTCAAAACGTATTAGAGAGTTATAGCTTTTTGGTAAAAATATACGATATTATAAAAAAACAAAGTTGGGGTTAAATGTATCGGAAGCGTTGGTGTGCCTTGGCCGGAAGCGCTCACCTTATGTGATACGTTAAACGTTCTTTTCGGGTAAATTTCTTCTCACAATACGTGCACCGATAGGGAGTCTCTCCAGTGTGTATTCTGTATCGGATTAACGGTTGAGAATAGTTTCATGTATATATTTTTATATATTGGAGAAAAAAGATAGATAAAAAGAGAAGAAAAGAGAGAAAGAGAAGGAGAGAGAAAAAACAATGGTACACAACATTAATTAAAAAACAAACGAACACACCAACATCAGAAACGAGACGAACTGTTTTTTTTTGTTTTCAAATACGAAATATACACGCGGGTAGATTCGTTTCTTAATTTTGACCATAGTTTTTTGTTTTTCATATTTTTTTCTTTTTGTTTTTGCTTTGTTTTGCTTGTTCTCGGGGCATATGAGGAGGAAGGCTTCACAGTAGTACTGATTATAAGCGGTTAAGAAAGTGCTACATGAGCTGTTCCCGGGCAGAAGTCAGGAAGCTTGAGTTTAGTGTACAATTTGCCGAATTCCCAACAAATCTTCTTCTAAGCTCTCTCGTTAAGAACATTTTTGAATAATCTTTATAGATTCTATGTAGAAAGATTCGCTCTGAACAGAGGTATTCCTGAGCGTTTGTAAACGTTAACAATTTTGCATGCAAATCGCATTTTCGTTGTTCGTAGTTCGAAAGAAGATAATCTTAGTGAAAATGATCAATTATGTACAAAAGGTCCCCCTTATTAACCTCGGATTAACCCGTAATCAAGACTGTGCATAGTTACAATAATGTTCCCTTCACAAGGTACCAGACCAGCTAGAAACGGTGCAGAATGTAATGTATAATACACATCTCCCAAAACCGCTCCCCGAACAGAGAGAAACTTTGAAAATCTCAACCAAGATCAATACAACCGGGATAATACAAATTTCCATTAGTGTGTAGAGTCAGGCAAGCACCTCTTTTTTACAAACCGATCTGCTACGGTGAAGGAATAATAGCGCGGGGAAGTGTAAACAATGCAAAGTCTATAGTTTTACAATTAAGTACAAAACAAGGGACCTAAGGATTCGCATCAGCCTCAAACAATCTCTTATCGCGCGCCTTTGTTTTTGTGGTGTACTTTCACACGCAAAAACTTTAACACGCAATATCATTTGCAATATAACCACCAGTCTTCCAGATTCATTTAGGAACGCAGGAAAGGAAGAAGGCTTCGAAAGCAAACCGCGGGGAAAAGCGATTCGAGCGCAAAATCCGCGTGTCCCTCTCAGCGTCCTCGAACTCTCTCCCTCTCTCCCTTCAGCACGAAACAAAATAGTTTTTACAACGTGTTTTTTCTTCTTTTCTTCTTATTTTCTTCCACTAAAATTGCATTCGTCATCGACACTAAAAATCAACGAAATCTACGATCGACACACACACACATAAATGCAACTCCTTCTGCTACTCCCTGCATCTCTGGTCGGCTGTGTTGCCGCCGTCATAACCCATCGCCTACTACGCCGTCGCTCCCCGACCTTCGTCGATCTGTTGCTGCGTGTTCCACACATGTCTTGACCAATATCCTTCCCTATATACCGCGTACTGTGTTCGTCGCTCGTGTGTTACGACGGGGCCAATTGGTGTGAAATTATGCGCGCGTTATGATCTATATCTCAGATGGCACACGGGAGAGACTCCGTACCATTGCACGTACTGCGAGAAAAAGTTCGCCCGCAAAGAGCACCTTACTAATCACGTCAGGTGAGAACCAATACACATAACTACAACAACACCCTTCCTTCCACCCGAAACGGAGACGCCCGCGCGGACCAAAACGGGACGGAAAACTACTTTCCATGAGCCGCCGCGAAGCTCGCCGGCCACGATAGCTTTCGCTACCTTACGTTTGTTTGATTGTTTGTTTGTTGTTCGGAGAAGAGAAGACACAAAACAAAAAGACCTAGGAGAAAATCTAGGAGTTGCATCTGATGGTGTGGTGCGCACGACGCCGGTGGTGGCCTCCCCTGTGCTGCTCGATCCGAATCCGAGACAGAAGAGAAGAAAGCGCGCGCGTGTGTGGTGGACGCGCGAATGCAACGAACCGTATAGAAATCAAACAAGAGAATCCTGCTACCTCCATCCATCTTTCCTTATCCTATTTGATGTACCGGGCATATACGGAAGGGTGTCGATCAAGTTAGTGGCTTGATCCGGTTCACTCATATCCAGTCGCTTACGAAGAGAGAGTCCGCCCGGTTGTCATTGAAGTCGCGTGGTTAGAATCTTTCGTTTTCTAAAGGAGTCTGCTGGCAAGTTTTACACATTTTCTCCGTGGGAAGTTTTCGTTCGAAAGGAGTTGGTTTTTCACTAATCTGCGTTGGCTCATTAGAAATATTGTTTATCTTCACTTTCTCCACACTAGTTCCAGTGTTTAATAGAATAATTTAATCTAATTGTTCTATACTTCATGAGTAATTTATCTAATAACAACGATCCTGATGTTGTATTGCTTTATAATGTTTTAAACCGATTTTTGTTCTATTTTTTAGCCAGAGAAGTTTTTTTTTAAATGTAATTTTACACTTTTATTCAACCAATGTAAAGTTTCAGCTTAAATTTTGTTCATGTTAACTTTATCGATATGGCATTTTGACGTTTTGTTCTCTTCTACTTAGTTTTGATACAAATGCACAAATCTATTCAATAGAGTCAATAGTTTTTAATACGAAGTGATTTGAACTTGTGCTATTTCTTTGTTCGATTATATCCACACATTTTTCATTTCTATAACCAAAAAAGTGTTCATACACAGAGTCGATTTCATATAGATTTTGTCAACTGTTATGCCAGAACATTAAACTAAAACAAAAGTTATAATTATCGCCAAACATTGTTCCTTCTACAGTAGAAGCCATTCCTAGAAAAGATGAATACCTGTGCAACACAAAGTTCATGATGCTAATCATAACCTCACAACTTTCAATGACTTCCGGGTTAGTTCGCTCTCTCTCTCTCAATCGTTACCAACTGCGTTTGATGACGCGTGTGTCGAGCGAATTGCATTATTTTAGGCTGATAGAGCAATTTTATGCCGCAAACTATGTGATCTGCTCAACATGAACGCTTCTAACGCAGGAGTTTATAAACGATTGTTTGTGAGCTTAATAAATATTTGGTTAGAAAACAATTAACACGGATTAAAGCGTATGAGCAGAATTGTGTCGTACGTCGAGCGATAATATGTGTGTGCAAGCGTGCTAACCATTGTTGTCTAGGATAGTCGCATTTCATGTATTTGTAGTCGTATTTTATTTTAATCATATGAAAATGAATTAGCAGAATTGATTGAAACGAATATGTTTAAAATACTTCGTTTGTAAATAGATTTTTAATTCCATCTATGCGTCTATCCTTAGACGATAGTGTGTAGTGCCTGCTCTCATATTTTCGACGCACAAAACCAAACGCAAAAGGCGAGGGTGTGCGTGTGAGTGTTTTAGCCGAATGAATGCATCGAGAGCCAGCTTACTTATACATTATTTCAATCTCTTTTCTTCTCTCTTTACCATTCCTTCGTTTCCTTTCCCCGAAACGCATCGATCGCGTCTTTGCAACTACGTATAACTTCGTCCTTTTATCCCCAATCCTGATGCAAAACTTCCCCTGTTTCCCTTCATCTCATCCCAATCCACATCATCAACCTGTCCTCCTCCTATGTTTTTCGTTTGTTTTCTGGACAGATTGCACACCGGAGAGACCCCTTATCAGTGCACCTATTGTGACAAGAAATTCACGCGTAAAGAGCATTTGACTAATCATACAAGGTGAGCGTCGTCCGCGAGTCCCGTTTCTTTTAGAGCGTGTCCCCCATTTGGTGGAAGCGCCGTTTACTTACGTTCGTCGTCCTAAACACACGAAGTCACTTCTTGAAAGCCTTTAACTTCGCCCCTGTATGTTCCACATCCCTCCCCTGCTCCAAAATTTGAAGTAAAGAGGTCTTTTTTGTTGTCTAAAAGAACTTGCTGCATTGGTAGAGAAAGGAGCGATGCAAAGCGATTACGTTACGGCGGCCGTAAAACTCTCCTTATTTACACGCTTTATGTATTTTTTTCCTCCTCCGGTGTTCGTGATAAAATTCATTAAAACTACATCAAACTCAGATTGCACACCGGAGAAACACCCTATCCGTGTACGTACTGTGAAAAGAAGTTCACACGAAAAGAACATCTTACCAATCACGTCAGGTGAGAAAATCGTTTCTCGATGCAACGCATCCAATAACAACGAACCCATGGCGGCTAGAACGACGCGCCCCTCGCCGTAGCTGTTTTTTTTTTTTTTTTTGTTGATTATATTCTTCTTCTACGATCAACGCGATCTACGATCTCAGTGTGGGTACATCATCACCATGATGATTTATGAATGAATTTTAGGTTTAATACAAATCAGCAGTGTTATTGTTTTCATCATCGTTCGCCGGTAATTTCAGTACTGGAAAATCATAGATCGAACTGATGATCGATCATCGCAACGTTGGCGATATATCTACTAGAAGCGCCTGTGAACAACGAAATCTAGCTGAGAAGATATAATGGGGGATTTTTGAGAGTGGTTGAAAACAACGAAGCATAGCAAACCTGTGAACAAATAGCTTTGGGCAAATAATTTACTAATGTACTGTTACTGTTTTCTAAACTTAAGGATTAACAACGATCTCAAGTGGGCGGGAAACAATAGTAGATGTTGAAACGTTCAGTGTCGATATTGTGTCACAAAACTAATTCATTCCCTACTTTCTACATTCTATACTTCAAAACATAAATCCTGTCGTATATGATCAAACCTCATCATACTTAAAAACTTCCATAAATCTAAGTTTTACTCCCTGGTAAAGCGTTTTCCCATCCTGTGCTCTACGTGGAGATATTGATAGCCGATTCTTCTTGATCTACAATCGTAAAACTGTGTTCTTTTTATTCTTCTGCTATTATGTGCTCGTAAATCGAAAACTTTATTCAGATTACACACCGGAGAAACCCCCTATCAGTGTACGTACTGCGAAAAGAAATTCACTCGCAAAGAGCACCTCACAAATCACGTCAGGTGAGAAAAACGTTCAATACTTTTCTCTTAACGAGAAACGACAAGATTCAATAAAATTAAACGCATCAAAAGGATGTTAATGTGACGCCGAGCTCTCTCTTTCTCTTTTCCATTGGAGCATTGAGTATCAAAACTAAAAAAGTAACAATCGTTTGTTGTTTTTAACCTTTGATACGTAAAAGGGTCCATAAATCTAATGAAACTCGAAACACAATTCCTGTGCAGCAACAGAAAGTGAATGTTTGAAATTTGTCGATAGAGGAAATGTCTTCTACATTCTACATCTGTGAACAAACTTCTTGTTGCATTTCAATATCGAAGGTAATATAGAAGCTGATGCTTTCATCGAAAGCTTTCTTATGCGCTGCAGCTTCCTTAAAGACTTGTTCCTTTTTCCACACCACTTTCCTAATGTTGCCTGCTGTAAGTTGTAACACACGATATCTTGAACCTATTATGAACAAATACCCTACCCACCACCCACAATTTTGCAGGACAATGTTTTAATTACCCTCCATTTCCCTACGATTGTACCTATATTTAAAGTTTGTCTAGCCATCTGACACACCGTGTTGTTTGCATTATTATTTTACTATTATGATTTTCTCTTGAGTTGTTTTTTTGATAAGTGCAGCAACTTATGCTCACTCGCGTTGCATAGTACAGGGCTTTTGCGTCCTATTGAGCAGCAATTTTAAGGACTAGAAAAAAAAAGGAATGAAAATGATAAAAAAAATCAGAACGAAAGACTCTTCCACACTAACCCACCAGAGTGTAAGCCAAAAAATAAATAGTTATGATATAGAGAAGAAAAAAAACCAAAACAACAACCAAACAACAACTCATATTCTTCTTATCTTAGCCAACATTGTTTTAATGCCAATCGTTTTTTTCTCTCTTCTTTCTCTCTCTCTCTCTTTCTTCTGTTAAAATTCACAATTTTTCTTCACTTTCCAAACCAAACAGAATCCATACCGGAGAGACTCCGTACGCATGCACGTATTGTGATAAAAAATTTAGCAGAAAAGAACGATTAACGTATCACATAAGGTGAGCGCTGTTCCATCAGTCTTATTTTTTACTCTCTCCACAATATACAGAGCCATCACCTGATTATTTTCCCATTATAATAACAGAACCAAACAGAAAAAAAATGTGTTGCACAGAATAAGACACAGATTTAAAAATAACAGTCATCCCATGGACACTTCGTACGCTAGGAAGCTATCGTTTCCCACACATTTTGTGCTAATCAGCATCTGCTAAGGTAATGTGCTGTATGTGACGCATATTTTGGACATTGGAAAACTAATGTGCCTAAAAGTATGCAATCCTGAAGACTTGTTAAATGACAAGAACATGATTATGACTAGACCGTAGGGGAGAGGGACTCCTTTAACTCATTTTTGCCCACCACAATACGTTTGTTGCTCTTTTATTTGGGTGCTATTTATTCACGACAATTGTGAAAGGATTTGTTTTTAGTTCCATCACAATTTTAGGATTTTCAGACATTTTTTTCGTTGTTATAAGCAGTTGCCAATCAAATGCTAAACAGAAAACACTATTTATTTATTTCTTCTGAGCACTTTATTTAAAACGTTTTATGTTGGCCACCATTTGTGTTAAGCTGTAAGAGAACAAAAGATCCACTTCCATGTTTTTTCGATGTTTTATGATCGTGTTTCATCACGATTATTGAAACAGATAAGTGCAGCAACTTATGCTCACTCGCGTTGCATAGTACAGGGCTTTTGCGTCCTATTGAGCAGCAATTTTAAGGACTAGAAAAAAAAGGAATGAAAATGATAAAAAAAAATCAGAACGAAAGACTCTTCCACACTAACCCACCAGAGTGTAAGCCAAAAAATAAATAGTTATGATATAGAGAAGAAAAAAAACCAAAACAACAACCAAACAACAACTCATATTCTTCTTATCTTAGCCAACATTGTTTTAATGCCAATCGTTTTTTCTCTCTCTCTCTCTCTACTCATATCCTGCGTCCTCTTCCCTCCATTTTCCTATCTCGCGTTAAGGAAAATGTTTTCCATCCTTTATCAGAAGAGTCCACTCGCCAACCTGCAAACTCCCTCTCTCCCCTTCAGCTTCCACCCCATCGCAGTCTTTCTTTCTCTCTATCAATATCTTTCTCTTCTACAGATTGCACACAGGAGAGACCCCTTATCAATGCACATATTGCGAAAAGAAATTCAGTAGAAGAGAGCGCTTAACGATTCACACAAGGTGAGCGTTTGCATTTGATTTACTTTATTTGACATGCAACGTAACGAAAATGAAAAACAAAACCATCGACCAGAACTAAACCAAACCAAACAAGGGGCAGCAGCAATGGGCTGTACACTGTATATGGTGCGCTCTAAATTGATGTCCGATGTGTGTGTGGAGAACATAGGAAATCAACTATACTAGAGCCCATCCCCCTCCCCCACCATCTCTGTGCGTGTTTTTGCTCCTCTCTCACGCGTCGTTGTTCTGTTTTTGTATGTTGACGTTCGATTCCACGGACACCACTTCGCATTAAGGTGTAGGATCAAACCAAAGGAGGAATTGCTCCATCAGAGAGTTCAGATGAGCTTAGGAAATGTAGGGTTTTTTCCCCTGTAGGGGGTGATGTGTTGCACAGAATAAGACACAGATTTAAAAATAACAGTCATCCCATGGACACTTCGTACGCTAGGAAGCTATCGTTTCCCACACATTTTGTGCTAATCAGCATCTGCTAAGGTAATGTGCTGTATGTGACGCATATTTTGGACATTGGAAAACTAATGTGCCTAAAAGTATGCAATCCTGAAGACTTGTTAAATGACAAGAACATGATTATGACTAGACCGTAGGGGAGAGGGACTCCTTTAACTCATTTTTGCCCACCACAATACGTTTGTTGCTCTTTTATTTGGGTGCTATTTATTCACGACAATTGTGAAAGGATTTGTTTTTAGTTCCATCACAATTTTAGGATTTTCAGACATTTTTTTCGTTGTTATAAGCAGTTGCCAATCAAATGCTAAACAGAAAACACTATTTATTTATTTCTTCTGAGCACTTTATTTAAAACGTTTTATGTTGGCCACCATTTGTGTTAAGCTGTAAGAGAACAAAAGATCCACTTCCATGTTTTTTCGATGTTTTATGATCGTGTTTCATCACGATTATTGAAACAGATAAGTGCAGCAACTTATGCTCACTCGCGTTGCATAGTACAGGGCTTTTGCGTCCTATTGAGCAGCAATTTTAAGGACTAGAAAAAAAAGGAATGAAAATGATAAAAAAAAATCAGAACGAAAGACTCTTCCACACTAACCCACCAGAGTGTAAGCCAAAAAATAAATAGTTATGATATAGAGAAGAAAAAAAACCAAAACAACAACCAAACAACAACTCATATTCTTCTTATCTTAGCCAACATTGTTTTAATGCCAATCGTTTTTTTCTCTCTTCTTTCTCTCTCTCTCTCTTTCTTCTGTTAAAATTCACAATTTTTCTTCACTTTCCAAACCAAACAGAATCCATACTAAATCATAAAACGCGGATGTAGGAATGTCAGTAATGTGTCAATACAGGTGGATATGGTAAAGAAAGAGAGAGAGAGAGAGCAAGAGCGCGTGGTTAAACAGAGCTGACAGGGAGATGCGTATGATGTGGACCGAAACATAGGCGGGGGAGGGAGAGTTTGAAGGTCTGTAGTCTGAAGTAGATTATTTCCTAGCCGTTAGCGTCCATTCGTAATACACTCACACTCGTAGTAATATTCAATTTCGTTTTGCTTTTTTAATCGGTTGCATCGATGTACCTATTTCACAATATTAGCATATTTACACATCCAACCACCGGGGTCTTATTTTCATTCGAATCATTCGCTCTAAGTTTACCTTGTATTCATACAAAATTATCAAATTCTCTTTGGCGTGTTTGATAGTAGAAAACAGTATGTAATGATTCATATGTGCGCAAATGCTAAATTATGTATTTTTCCTTCTTTTTCCTCCCCCAACCGTACAACGTCACGTAACGTTTTCTAAAATGAAATTGACAAAAAACAACACACATACACTTACAATTCGTTCGTAAACGGACTTTGATCCATAAATGCATGGAGGACGAGAGTGTGAAGAAGACTGCACTGCAGCAAAACGGTCCACACGTTAGTCAGCTCGGTAATTTTGGAATCCCGAAGGGGAGGACATGCTGTTCAAGCATGTATCCTCGTTTCTTTAGTTGTCCCTTTCGTATTTAGTCGCGTATATCTATTTTTTTAATTGTAAAACAAAACAAAGTGTCAGATGGTTGGAAAAACAATATGATTTCCCTTGTACATGTATTTGCTTCCTTTTTTTTTTTAGTATTTCACCATTCATGTGTTGATAGTCCTCTCTCATCATCCTTCATTATCATTTCATTTTGATTTTTGTTCTGTGAATGTTCTCATTAACATCTCGCTCACGCTCTCTCCGTCTCTCTGTCTCTGTCTCTTCCTCGGTTCCCGTTCGTTTCCTTTGTGTGTGTGTATCCTGTTGTCTTCTTCTTTGTTTCCACTAACTAATTTCTACTCAACAGATTACACACCGGTGAGACTCCGTATCATTGCACCTATTGCGAGAAGAAGTTCATGCGAAAAGAACATCTTACGAATCATATCAGGTGAGAGCGATAATGTTGTATGATGGTGAACGAAAACAGCGTGTTTGGTTGTGTATTTTTTGTTGTTGTTATTGTTTATACTACTGTACATTATTACTCTTCTTATCTTACGGTCCCATACTTATCAAACTTAACATAGTCTAATATCATCATCACCTCCTGCTGACATAGACTGCACACCGGTGATTCACCGCACAAATGCGAGTACTGCAACAAGACGTTCACGCGGAAGGAGCATCTCAACAATCACATGCGTCAGCACAGTGGCGACAATCCGCACTGTTGCAACGTGTGCAACAAGACCTTCACACGGAAGGAGCATTTGATCAACCACATGAGGTGAGTGTGTAGCGTTCTGTTCACAAAATGCGAACCTTACGTCAACGTACGTCGCGGGAACGTTCGTAGCGGCCTTCGCAATCAGTCGACGATTTTGTACGACTAGCTAAAAGCTCATATTCCCGTCAACGAACGCCATCCGCTTCTGCGATCATGGCGGCCTTCACTATACCAACACTACGCTTGATATTTTGCCATGTCGTGAGCCGTCGAACGTATCCGCTTCGTACGTCGCCGGGCATAACGATCGTCTGTATCGTCTCGTACGCACTTCTTATACAAAACATTTCTTTCTCTCCCATCCACGCGCAGCCGGTCGCATACGGGCGAGCGGCCATTTCAGTGCGACGAGTGCGGAAAATCGTTCCCACTGAAGGGCAACCTGCTGTTCCACCAGCGCAGCCACACCAAGGGCCAGCCGATGGATCGGCCGTTCCGGTGCGACATGTGCCCGAAGGATTTCATCTGCAAGGGCCACCTGGTGTCACACCAGCGGTCGCACTCGGGCGAGAAGAACCATCACTGCCCGCAGTGTAGCAAATCGTACGTCGAGCGGGGCAACATGCTGCGGCACATGAAGAAGACGCACCCGGATGCGGTCATCCCGGTGCTGCCGAAGTTGCCCCACATCAAGGTCGAACCGAAGTCTACCGGTAAGTGAGCGAATGTAGGGTCGAACTTTTCATTACTTACTTACTGTTACCTCTTTCCTAGTGTTGTGTTCTATCAGTCATAGAAACGTGTGTGTGTCGCTTAGCTTGTTTGGATCTTTCCGTTCTGTTTCCATCCCGGTTTTAGCTGTCCACTGTTTTATTTTTCGGTGCTTTGTTTCTGTTACTACACGAGCACGTGTGTATTTTATAAGTTTTTCAACATCAACATTACCGGTGTCTGTGGATTATTTCTCTATGCATATTACTGTCACACTTTCAGTTTTAGATTCATTATCAATTTCCCTTCAGTTTTATTGAAATTATTTTCAAATTTACCCTATAATTTTTTATTGAAAAATATTTTCCAATCTGTTGCCGACTGTAGCAAAAAAACCCTACATTTCCTAAGCTCATCTGAACTCTCTGATGGAGCAATTCCTCCTTTGGTTTGATCCTACACCTTAATGCGAAGTGGTGTCCGTGGAATCGAACGTCAACATACAAAAACAGAACAACGACGCGTGAGAGAGGAGCAAAAACACGCACAGAGATGGTGGGGGAGGGGGATGGGCTCTAGTATAGTTGATTTCCTATGTTCTCCACACACACATCGGACATCAATTTAGAGCGCACCATATACAGTGTACAGCCCATTGCTGCTGCCCCTTGTTTGGTTTGGTTTAGTTCTGGTCGATGGTTTTGTTTTTCATTTTCGTTACGTTGCATGTCAAATAAAGTAAATCAAATGCAAACGCTCACCTTGTGTGAATCGTTAAGCGCTCTCTTCTACTGAATTTCTTTTCGCAATATGTGCATTGATAAGGGGTCTCTCCTGTGTGCAATCTGTAGAAGAGAAAGATATTGATAGAGAGAAAGAAAGACTGCGATGGGGTGGAAGCTGAAGGGGAGAGAGGGAGTTTGCAGGTTGGCGAGTGGACTCTTCTGATAAAGGATGGAAAACATTTTCCTTAACGCGAGATAGGAAAATGGAGGGAAGAGGACGCAGGATATGAGT
>KZ069365.1:40077-57906 GCA_002091845.1 Anopheles cracens
TCATTCCTTTTTTTTCTAGTCCTTAAAATTGCTGCTCAATAGGACGCAAAAGCCCTGTACTATGCAACGCGAGTGAGCATAAGTTGCTGCACTTATCTGTTTCAATAATCGTGATGAAACACGATCATAAAACATCGAAAAAACATGGAAGTGGATCTTTTGTTCTCTTACAGCTTAACACAAATGGTGGCCAACATAAAACGTTTTAAATAAAGTGCTCAGAAGAAATAAATAAATAGTGTTTTCTGTTTAGCATTTGATTGGCAACTGCTTATAACAACGAAAAAAATGTCTGAAAATCCTAAAATTGTGATGGAACTAAAAACAAATCCTTTCACAATTGTCGTGAATAAATAGCACCCAAATAAAAGAGCAACAAACGTATTGTGGTGGGCAAAAATGAGTTAAAGGAGTCCCTCTCCCCTACGGTCTAGTCATAATCATGTTCTTGTCATTTAACAAGTCTTCAGGATTGCATACTTTTAGGCACATTAGTTTTCCAATGTCCAAAATATGCGTCACATACAGCACATTACCTTAGCAGATGCTGATTAGCACAAAATGTGTGGGAAACGATAGCTTCCTAGCGTACGAAGTGTCCATGGGATGACTGTTATTTTTAAATCTGTGTCTTATTCTGTGCAACACATTTTTTTTCTGTTTGGTTCTGTTATTATAATGGGAAAATAATCAGGTGATGGCTCTGTATATTGTGGAGAGAGTAAAAAATAAGACTGATGGAACAGCGCTCACCTTATGTGATACGTTAATCGTTCTTTTCTGCTAAATTTTTTATCACAATACGTGCATGCGTACGGAGTCTCTCCGGTATGGATTCTGTTTGGTTTGGAAAGTGAAGAAAAATTGTGAATTTTAACAGAAGAAAGAGAGAGAGAGAGAAAGAAGAGAGAAAAAAACGATTGGCATTAAAACAATGTTGGCTAAGATAAGAAGAATATGAGTTGTTGTTTGGTTGTTGTTTTGGTTTTTTTTCTTCTCTATATCATAACTATTTATTTTTTGGCTTACACTCTGGTGGGTTAGTGTGGAAGAGTCTTTCGTTCTGATTTTTTTTATCATTTTCATTCCTTTTTTTTTCTAGTCCTTAAAATTGCTGCTCAATAGGACGCAAAAGCCCTGTACTATGCAACGCGAGTGAGCATAAGTTGCTGCACTTATCTGTTTCAATAATCGTGATGAAACACGATCATAAAACATCGAAAAAACATGGAAGTGGATCTTTTGTTCTCTTACAGCTTAACAAAAAAAACAACTCAAGAGAAAATCATAATAGTAAAATAATAATGCAAACAACACGGTGTGTCAGATGGCTAGACAAACTTTAAATATAGGTACAATCGTAGGGAAATGGAGGGTAATTAAAACATTGTCCTGCAAAATTGTGGGTGGTGGGTAGGGTATTTGTTCATAATAGGTTCAAGATATCGTGTGTTACAACTTACAGCAGGCAACATTAGGAAAGTGGTGTGGAAAAAGGAACAAGTCTTTAAGGAAGCTGCAGCGCATAAGAAAGCTTTCGATGAAAGCATCAGCTTCTATATTACCTTCGATATTGAAATGCAACAAGAAGTTTGTTCACAGATGTAGAATGTAGAAGACATTTCCTCTATCGACAAATTTCAAACATTCACTTTCTGTTGCTGCACAGGAATTGTGTTTCGAGTTTCATTAGATTTATGGACCCTTTTACGTATCAAAGGTTAAAAACAACAAACGATTGATACTTTTTTAGTTTTGATACTCAATGCTCCAATGGAAAAGAGAAAGAGAGAGCTCGGCGTCACATTAACATCCTTTTGATGCGTTTAATTTTATTGAATCTTGTCGTTTCTCGTTAAGAGAAAAGTATTGAACGTTTTTCTCACCTGACGTGATTTGTGAGGTGCTCTTTGCGAGTGAATTTCTTTTCGCAGTACGTACACTGATAGGGGGTTTCTCCGGTGTGTAATCTGAATAAAGTTTTCGATTTACGAGCACATAATAGCAGAAGAATAAAAAGAACACAGTTTTACGATTGTAGATCAAGAAGAATCGGCTATCAATATCTCCACGTAGAGCACAGGATGGGAAAACGCTTTACCAGGGAGTAAAACTTAGATTTATGGAAGTTTTTAAGTATGATGAGGTTTGATCATATACGACAGGATTTATGTTTTGAAGTATAGAATGTAGAAAGTAGGGAATGAATTAGTTTTGTGACACAATATCGACACTGAACGTTTCAACATCTACTATTGTTTCCCGCCCACTTGAGATCGTTGTTAATCCTTAAGTTTAGAAAACAGTAACAGTACATTAGTAAATTATTTGCCCAAAGCTATTTGTTCACAGGTTTGCTATGCTTCGTTGTTTTCAACCACTCTCAAAAATCCCCCATTATATCTTCTCAGCTAGATTTCGTTGTTCACAGGCGCTTCTAGTAGATATATCGCCAACGTTGCGATGATCGATCATCAGTTCGATCTATGATTTTCCAGTACTGAAATTACCGGCGAACGATGATGAAAACAATAACACTGCTGATTTGTATTAAACCTAAAATTCATTCATAAATCATCATGGTGATGATGTACCCACACTGAGATCGTAGATCGCGTTGATCGTAGAAGAAGAATATAATCAACAAAAAAAACATATAGGCTTATATATCCCAAAACAAACAACATAAGATCAAACAAAAAAACAACTCAAGAGAAAATCATAATAGTAAAATAATAATGCAAACAACACGGTGTGTCAGATGGCTAGACAAACTTTAAATATAGGTACAATCGTAGGTCCCTACAGATTGCATACCTCACGGCGCATTTGCCCCATCGATATGCAAAACGCGTGACAAACTGTCTGATTAGAAACTGATTAATGTAAGACCAGCACAAAAAAAAAACAGCTACGGCGAGGGGCGCGTCGTTCTAGCCGCCATGGGTTCGTTGTTATTGGATGCGTTGCATCGAGAAACGATTTTCTCACCTGACGTGATTGGTAAGATGTTCTTTTCGTGTGAACTTCTTTTCACAGTACGTACACGGATAGGGTGTTTCTCCGGTGTGCAATCTGAGTTTGATGTAGTTTTAATGAATTTTATCACGAACACCGGAGGAGGAAAAAAATACATAAAGCGTGTAAATAAGGAGAGTTTTACGGCCGCCGTGTACACAGGGGAAGTTTTGCATCAGGATTGGGGATAAAAGGACGAAGTTATACGTAGTTGCAAAGACGCGATCGATGCGTTTCGGGGAAAGGAAACGAAGGAATGGTAAAGAGAGAAGAAAAGAGATTGAAATAATGTATAAGTAAGCTGGCTCTCGATGCATTCATTCGGCTAAAACACTCACACGCACACCCTCGCCTTTTGCGTTTGGTTTTGTGCGTCGAAAATATGAGAGCAGGCACTACACACTATCGTCTAAGGATAGACGCATAGATGGAATTAAAAATCTATTTACAAACGAAGTATTTTAAACATATTCGTTTCAATCAATTCTGCTAATTCATTTTCATATGATTAAAATAAAATACGACTACAAATACATGAAATGCGACTATCCTAGACAACAATGGTTAGCACGCTTGCACACACATATTATCGCTCGACGTACGACACAATTCTGCTCATACGCTTTAATCCGTGTTAATTGTTTTCTAACCAAATATTTATTAAGCTCACAAACAATCGTTTATAAACTCCTGCGTTAGAAGCGTTCATGTTGAGCAGATCACATAGTTTGCGGCATAAAATTGCTCTATCAGCCTAAAATAATGCAATTCGCTCGACACACGCGTCATCAAACGCAGTTGGTAACGATAGAGAGAGAGAGAGCGAACTAACCCGGAAGTCATTGAAAGTTGTGAGGTTATGATTAGCATCATGAACTTTGTGTTGCACAGGTATTCATCTTTTCTAGGAATGGCTTCTACTGTAGAAGGAACAATGTTTGGCGATAATTATAACTTTTGTTTTAGTTTAATGTTCTGGCATAACAGTTGACAAAATCTATATGAAATCGACTCTGTGTATGAACACTTTTTTGGTTATAGAAATGAAAAATGTGTGGATATAATCGAACAAAGAAATAGCACAAGTTCAAATCACTTCGTATTAAAAACTATTGACTCTATTGAATAGATTTGTGCATTTGTATCAAAACTAAGTAGAAGAGAACAAAACGTCAAAATGCCATATCGATAAAGTTAACATGAACAAAATTTAAGCTGAAACTTTACATTGGTTGAATAAAAGTGTAAAATTACATTTAAAAAAAAACTTCTCTGGCTAAAAAATAGAACAAAAATCGGTTTAAAACATTATAAAGCAATACAACATCAGGATCGTTGTTATTAGATAAATTACTCATGAAGTATAGAACAATTAGATTAAATTATTCTATTAAACACTGGAACTAGTGTGGAGAAAGTGAAGATAAACAATATTTCTAATGAGCCAACGCAGATTAGTGAAAAACCAACTCCTTTCGAACGAAAACTTCCCACGGAGAAAATGTGTAAAACTTGCCAGCAGACTCCTTTAGAAAACGAAAGATTCTAACCACGCGACTTCAATGACAACCGGGCGGACTCTCTCTTCGTAAGCGACTGGATATGAGTGAACCGGATCAAGCCACTAACTTGATCGACACCCTTCCGTATATGCCCGGTACATCAAATAGGATAAGGAAAGATGGATGGAGGTAGCAGGATTCTCTTGTTTGATTTCTATACGGTTCGTTGCATTCGCGCGTCCACCACACACGCGCGCGCTTTCTTCTCTTCTGTCTCGGATTCGGATCGAGCAGCACAGGGGAGGCCACCACCGGCGTCGTGCGCACCACACCATCAGATGCAACTCCTAGATTTTCTCCTAGGTCTTTTTGTTTTGTGTCTTCTCTTCTCCGAACAACAAACAAACAATCAAACAAACGTAAGGTAGCGAAAGCTATCGTGGCCGGCGAGCTTCGCGGCGGCTCATGGAAAGTAGTTTTCCGTCCCGTTTTGGTCCGCGCGGGCGTCTCCGTTTCGGGTGGAAGGAAGGGTGTTGTTGTAGTTATGTGTATTGGTTCTCACCTGACGTGATTAGTAAGGTGCTCTTTGCGGGCGAACTTTTTCTCGCAGTACGTGCAATGGTACGGAGTCTCTCCCGTGTGCCATCTGAGATATAGATCATAACGCGCGCATAATTTCACACCAATTGGCCCCGTCGTAACACACGAGCGACGAACACAGTACGCGGTATATAGGGAAGGATATTGGTCAAGACATGTGTGGAACACGCAGCAACAGATCGACGAAGGTCGGGGAGCGACGGCGTAGTAGGCGATGGGTTATGACGGCGGCAACACAGCCGACCAGAGATGCAGGGAGTAGCAGAAGGAGTTGCATTTATGTGTGTGTGTGTCGATCGTAGATTTCGTTGATTTTTAGTGTCGATGACGAATGCAATTTTAGTGGAAGAAAATAAGAAGAAAAGAAGAAAAAACACGTTGTAAAAACTATTTTGTTTCGTGCTGAAGGGAGAGAGGGAGAGAGTTCGAGGACGCTGAGAGGGACACGCGGATTTTGCGCTCGAATCGCTTTTCCCCGCGGTTTGCTTTCGAAGCCTTCTTCCTTTCCTGCGTTCCTAAATGAATCTGGAAGACTGGTGGTTATATTGCAAATGATATTGCGTGTTAAAGTTTTTGCGTGTGAAAGTACACCACAAAAACAAAGGCGCGCGATAAGAGATTGACAATGGGAAAAAGGAAGCACAACACAACACATACGGGCACCAACACAAGACGAACGTATACGAAAATACTAAGACACCTCTTCAAAATTATCGAGAATCATTCACCGTGAAACGATTTTCCAACTACTCACTCTTTTTGGTGTGCGGAAAAAAGGATTTCAAAATTCAAAATTTGTACCCACTGTGCGGATGCGTGCGGTTTTCGTTTCTTCGCGTCCTTACTGTTTGCTAATTTGGTTTCCGATCCCATTAACACCACCCATCTCACTTCCATAGCTATTAGTACGGGGAAAACTTCGCATTCGAAATGAATCAGTAATTTTCCTTCTTTTGTTCTGTTTCCTCCAATCTCTTATCG
Organism: Anopheles cracens; assembly: GCA_002091845.1. Lineage (NCBI taxonomy): Eukaryota > Metazoa > Arthropoda > Insecta > Diptera > Culicidae > Anopheles > Anopheles cracens. The sequence continues at coordinate 46,179 of KZ069365.1, forward strand.
CGCGCCTTTGTTTTTGTGGTGTACTTTCACACGCAAAAACTTTAACACGCAATATCATTTGCAATATAACCACCAGTCTTCCAGATTCATTTAGGAACGCAGGAAAGGAAGAAGGCTTCGAAAGCAAACCGCGGGGAAAAGCGATTCGAGCGCAAAATCCGCGTGTCCCCCTCAGCGTCCTCGAACTCTCTCCCTCTCTCCCTTCAGCACGAAACAAAATAGTTTTTACAACGTGTTTTTTCTTCTTTTCTTCTTATTTTCTTCCACTGAAATTGCATTCGTCATCGACACTAAAAATCAACGAAATCTACGATCGACACACACACACATAAATGCAACTCCTTCTGCTACTCCCTGCATCTCTGGTCGGCTGTGTTGCCGCCGTCATAACCCATCGCCTACTACGCCGTCGCTCCCCGACCTTCGTCGATCTGTTGCTGCGTGTTCCACACATGTCTTGACCAATATCCTTCCCTATATACCGCGTACTGTGTTCGTCGCTCGTGTGTTACGACGGGGCCAATTGGTGTGAAATTATGCGCGCGTTATGATCTATATCTCAGATGGCACACGGGAGAGACTCCGTACCATTGCACGTACTGCGAGAAAAAGTTCGCCCGCAAAGAGCACCTTACTAATCACGTCAGGTGAGAACCAATACACATAACTACAACAACACCCTTCCTTCCACCCGAAACGGAGACGCCCGCGCGGACCAAAACGGGACGGAAAACTACTTTCCATGAGCCGCCGCGAAGCTCGCCGGCCACGATAGCTTTCGCTACCTTACGTTTGTTTGATTGTTTGTTTGTTGTTCGGAGAAGAGAAGACACAAAACAAAAAGACCTAGGAGAAAATCTAGGAGTTGCATCTGATGGTGTGGTGCGCACGACGCCGGTGGTGGCCTCCCCTGTGCTGCTCGATCCGAATCCGAGACAGAAGAGAAGAAAGCGCGCGCGTGTGTGGTGGACGCGCGAATGCAACGAACCGTATAGAAATCAAACAAGAGAATCCTGCTACCTCCATCCATCTTTCCTTATCCTATTTGATGTACCGGGCATATACGGAAGGGTGTCGATCAAGTTAGTGGCTTGATCCGGTTCACTCATATCCAGTCGCTTACGAAGAGAGAGTCCGCCCGGTTGTCATTGAAGTCGCGTGGTTAGAATCTTTCGTTTTCTAAAGGAGTCTGCTGGCAAGTTTTACACATTTTCTCCGTGGGAAGTTTTCGTTCGAAAGGAGTTGGTTTTTCACTAATCTGCGTTGGCTCATTAGAAATATTGTTTATCTTCACTTTCTCCACACTAGTTCCAGTGTTTAATAGAATAATTTAATCTAATTGTTCTATACTTCATGAGTAATTTATCTAATAACAACGATCCTGATGTTGTATTGCTTTATAATGTTTTAAACCGATTTTTGTTCTATTTTTTAGCCAGAGAAGTTTTTTTTTAAATGTAATTTTACACTTTTATTCAACCAATGTAAAGTTTCAGCTTAAATTTTGTTCATGTTAACTTTATCGATATGGCATTTTGACGTTTTGTTCTCTTCTACTTAGTTTTGATACAAATGCACAAATCTATTCAATAGAGTCAATAGTTTTTAATACGAAGTGATTTGAACTTGTGCTATTTCTTTGTTCGATTATATCCACACATTTTTCATTTCTATAACCAAAAAAGTGTTCATACACAGAGTCGATTTCATATAGATTTTGTCAACTGTTATGCCAGAACATTAAACTAAAACAAAAGTTATAATTATCGCCAAACATTGTTCCTTCTACAGTAGAAGCCATTCCTAGAAAAGATGAATACCTGTGCAACACAAAGTTCATGATGCTAATCATAACCTCACAACTTTCAATGACTTCCGGGTTAGTTCGCTCTCTCTCTCTCTCTCTACTCATATCCTGCGTCCTCTTCCCTCCATTTTCCTATCTCGCGTTATGGAAAATGTTTTCCTTCCTTTATCAGAAGAGTCCACTCGCCAACCTGCAAACTCCCTCTCTCCCCTTCAGCTTCCACCCCATCGCAGTCTTTCTTTCTCTCTATCAATATCTTTCTCTTCTACAGATTGCACACAGGAGAGACCCCTTATCAATGCACATATTGCGAAAAGAAATTCAGTAGAAGAGAGCGCTTAACGATTCACACAAGGTGAGCGTTTGCATTTGATTTACTTTATTTGACATGCAACGTAACGAAAATGAAAAACAAAACCATCGACCAGAACTAAACCAAACCAAACAAGGGGCAGCAGCAATGGGCTGTACACTGTATATTTTTTTTTGTTTTCAAATACGAAATATACACGCGGGTAGATTCGTTTCTTAATTTTGACCATAGTTTTTTGTTTTTCATATTTTTTTCTTTTTGTTTTTGCTTTGTTTTGCTTGTTCTCGGGGCATATGAGGAGGAAGGCTTCACAGTAGTACTGATTATAAGCGGTTAAGAAAGTGCTACATGAGCTGTTCCCGGGCAGAAGTCAGGAAGCTTGAGTTTAGTGTACAATTTGCCGAATTCCCAACAAATCTTCTTCTAAGCTCTCTCGTTAAGAACATTTTTGAATAATCTTTATAGATTCTATGTAGAAAGATTCGCTCTGAACAGAGGTATTCCTGAGCGTTTGTAAACGTTAACAATTTTGCATGCAAATCGCATTTTCGTTGTTCGTAGTTCGAAAGAAGATAATCTTAGTGAAAATGATCAATTATGTACAAAAGGTCCCCCTTATTAACCTCGGATTAACCCGTAATCAAGACTGTGCATAGTTACAATAATGTTCCCTTCACAAGGTACCAGACCAGCTAGAAACGGTGCAGAATGTAATGTATAATACACATCTCCCAAAACCGCTCCCCGAACAGAGAGAAACTTTGAAAATCTCAACCAAGATCAATACAACCGGGATAATACAAATTTCCATTAGTGTGTAGAGTCAGGCAAGCACCTCTTTTTTACAAACCGATCTGCTACGGTGAAGGAATAATAGCGCGGGGAAGTGTAAACAATGCAAAGTCTATAGTTTTACAATTAAGTACAAAACAAGGGACCTAAGGATTCGCATCAGCCTCAAAATCCAACTCCGGAGGTGTGTGCGCTTGAAGCACATTCTTTTCACTTCACATTTTAAGAAGCGCATCAGGGAGTTAGGCGCCGATATCTGCTAGAAGATCCAAAGTACATAGATCGAACTGTAACCGAGGGTAAAACGAGCTATCGGACGTGTATATCTGGCACGGAACACAGATATCCTCCACTCGGTGTGGCACATCGGTGGGCGGACATGGGCAAACAACAATCGCGAGGGGAGCAGAGGAAGCGAAAAACACAGCACCCGGGTGAACACACACGCTCTCACCTGACATGGTTGGTTAAATGCTCTTTGCGAGTAAATTTTTTGTCGCAGTAGGTACACTGATAAGGAGTTTCGCCGGTGTGCAACCTGTTGGAGGAAGGTGTTGATGATAGCGAGAGCAGCAGGAACAGGTGGCGGTAGGAGTTCGTGGAACGGACCGGAAGGTGGGGAAGAAATTTATCATTAGTTTCAATCCATTACACGCGACGCACTACAAAGATTGAATGGATAATCGTCTCCAGAGGGAGAGCAAATTTCCAGATACGTTAGACTGAAGAAAATTCGTACCAAACCAAACGAGATGTTGTGGTCGAGATAAGACAGTCGTCGCCTGCAAACTTTGTGATGATTAAAGTTCATCGAAAAGTGTAAAACACTAATCCACAGAAGTGCTAATGCAAAGGCTTTTTCGATTCACTTTCCTCACAAGTTCCGTGAGTCGCGTGACAAACTAGGCAAAAGACTCGAACACCTTTCTCGACTGCAACAAGAAGCGGAAGAAGAAGCAGGAACTCGAAGAAGAAAGAAAAAGTGGGGAAGACACGGTGGATGCACACACTTCGGACCACTGAAGGACAACACTACACCACCGGAACACTCATAGAAAAGTATCGCACTCGATCGCACTCGATAGAAGCAAAAACAAGAAAACCAGCACACCTCCTCTCTCGTTTGTATTGCGCTTGGGATCATACGCTGGTTTGGGAGGAAATTGTATCCCTGCAGGAACCTGACTTGGTCCACTCAAGTCGACCAATATCGAGGAATAAATAGATACCGCGAAGCGTGCCGTACCAAGAGATCTGAATCCATAGAATGCTTGGTAAAGTCACTATGTTCGGTACACGATACGGCAAGGGTTCATCTCGGAAAAATACGAGAAATTCCTGCGCGCACTAGGTTAATCAGACACATTTCAAACGTTGGCTTCAGTTTTGCTCGTTGAGATGCCCCCACTAGACATTAGACTTCAAAAAACATCCCTCCTCTCCAGCAGGATCCAGGACACAAATTTTCACCCCCGAACCAGCATATTATTGTTGCAGCACCTGTTGCACTGAGCATGTGTGAAAGACTCATTTCTTTTGTTGCTGTTTTATGTTTTTATATCTTTTACCAGGGGATCCTGCATATGCCCACTCTTCTCGTTGTAGAGGCTCTATTACTAAAACATTGTTACAAGTCGTATAATTAACACGACAGTGATAAAACCTTATAGTTGCAGATTTCCGTTCTTAGATTACAGCACTATAGTCTGAACAAATCAATATGCTCATGTAGTATTGCAAATGAGAAACTTTTGAAACCAAACATAAAATGTACTATAAGAAGCCGAATCCAACCATGTTTGTTCCCTACATTTCTCGTCACAACAACAAAATCTTGTTTTCAAAAGCAAACAAAACAAATCCTCTTTCTTACTATACTCCTTGCAGCAGTAGCAGCACTAGCAGCAGCAAACAAACAGAGATGGAGCCATTCGTTTTAAAGTTTTCCTTCCTGAGACGGAGGCTACGATCGATCTACTACCTTTCGATCGAGTGATCTCCCCTGTTTTCCTTTATTCTTCAAATGTCTGTGCCCTACAAAACCTCCTTCGCTCGAAGCTTTGGCCGATATTTTCTTCTGTTCAGAACGAAAATACGGTTCCACACGTGGCCTGCCTGCCGGATCCTCCTCCCTGATATTGGTCTAGACATTTTTTTCTAGGCACTTTCGCGACCAGCTCAGTCGCAGAAAGCATGACCCAGACATGCACAAACACACATCCGGGGAGGAGGAACCAGAGCCCAGAGACAGAAAAAGAGACCAAGAACAATATGTGTTTTTTTCATCTTCTTCTATTCGTGTGATGTGTGTAAGACAGACGGAAGGGAGAGAGATAAAATGAAAGCGATCGCTCACCTGACGTGGTTCGTTAAATGTTCTTTGCGAGTGAACTTCTTCTGGCAATAAGAACATTGAAAAGGAGTCTCGCCGGTATGCAACCTGTCAAAGAAGGGAGAGCGGGATTTGTATGATTAGTGTCCAGCCAAGGATCCACACACTTTTTCGCTTCTTCCTTTCTAGTCATCAAGGAGAGCAGAAAATGCATGAATTATGAAGCATTCAGTCCTCATTAGAGAGAGAGAGCGAGCATCAAATGCATTGCTTGTGCTACATATATTAGGCGGGCGCTATGGTTTTGTAAAATAAAAAAGCGCAATCCCGTCTTCTTGAAAATATGAAAGACTCAGTCTGTGTAATCGGCCACTGCACAGTGGCGTATGGAGTATGGCGGATAAAAAGGGAAGTGATCATTAACTTCGATTAGTAATCTTAATTCGTTTGGAAGATTCATAGCCAGAATTTCTGCTGCCTGCTAGTCTTTCACGAACAAATCGTTCGACTTAAATGGTCTATATCTCCTAGAAGCTGAGCTAAAAACCAGCAGCAGTACTCTCGATGAAGGAGACTCACACATAACCCCGAGCTTTTTTGTAAATAATGGAATCGCTGTTCGATCATATTTTCAAGGACGCGTTTGCCTTTTTTTCTCTCTGTTTCTCGTTCTGGTTATGTTTTGCAAGAGAAAAGAGATTTTAAACTGATAAACGTAAGAAAAGGAAACACAAATCGTAATGGCAATCGTAATATGCGACGCGCCATCACGCTCTTTGTTCGAGAGCGATCGCTCACCTGACGTGGTACGTTAAATGTTCTTTGCGAGTGAACTTCTTCTGGCAATAAGAACATTGAAAAGGAGTCTCGCCGGTATGCAACCTGTCAAAGAAGGGAGAGCGGGATTTGTATGATTAGTGTCCAGCCAAGGATCCACACACTTTTTCGCTTCTTCCTTTCTAGTCATCAAGGAGAGCAGAAAATGCATGAATTATGAAGCATTCAGTCCTCATTAGAGAGAGAGCGAGCATCAAATGCATTGCTTGTGCTACATATATTAGGCGGGCGCTATGGTTTTGTAAAATAAAAAAGCGCAATCCCGTCTTCTTGAAAATATGAAAGACTCAGTCTGTGTAATCGGCCACTGCACAGTGGCGTATGGAGTATGGCGGATAAAAAGGGAAGTGATCATTAACTTCGATTAGTAATCTTAATTCGTTTGGAAGATTCATAGCCAGAATTTCTGCTGCCTGCTAGTCTTTCACGAACAAATCGTTCGACTTAAATGGTCTATATCTCCTAGAAGCTGAGCTAAAAACCAGCAGCAGTACTCTCGATGAAGGAGACTCACACATAACCCCGAGCTTTTTTGTAAATAATGGAATCGCTGTTCGATCATATTTTCAAGGACGCGTTTGCCTTTTTTTCTCTCTGTTTCTCGTTCTGGTTATGTTTTGCAAGAGAAAAGAGATTTTAAACTGATAAACGTAAGAAAAGGAAACACAAATCGTAATGGCAATCGTAATATGCGACGCGCCATCACGCTCTTTGTTCGAGAGCGATCGCTCACCTGACGTGGTACGTTAAATGTTCTTTGCGAGTGAACTTCTTCTGGCAATAAGAACATTGAAAAGGAGTCTCGCCGGTATGCAACCTGTCAAAGAAGGGAGAGCGGGATTTGTATGATTAGTGTCCAGCCAAGGATCCACACACTTTTTCGCTTCTTCCTTTCTAGTCATCAAGGAGAGCAGAAAATGCATGAATTATGAAGCATTCAGTCCAGAGCGGTATGGGTATGGATTAGTGAACCGAACTAAACGCGCACGCACACACACAGACAGGGACAAAATCACAGAGCAATGGGCACGACGGAGCGAAATAATGGTGGAGGAGGACACAGGTCAACAGCCAGCGCAAAGCCCGAGGGAACATGGTGGAGAACTTTCCGATACCATAGATAATTGAAGTCATTAACCGTATAGAGTATCGTCCCAGTAAGAGTATGATATACGACGCTGGTCATTATAACAAGAACATGAAATACCAATCCAATTAATGCTCACACTAATGTGCTTTCAAAGATTTCAAAATCGCTACGAAGAATATATATAGGATAGTAAACCCCCAGAAAAGTTCCCCAACAAATGCTGTCCCATTCCCGCCTGTGTACGCGAACGATGATGTTTATGTTGTGTGCTGAAAATGAATTGTTTTGATTAAGACATTGTTGTAAATCAAATCTTTCGGCAAGCTGGATCTGGTTCTCCCTGAGTTCCCTGGTCCGCTGGAAAAAGAATACGCTAAACACTGGTTCCGAGGAAGACACGGCATACACCGCCGATTCCGGGCGGAATAAATTATCGTAGCGACACTCCAGATAGCAAGTTTTGTCCAACACACGACACAACGACACAGATTCGCGCTCACCTCGTATGATTGGTCAAATGCTCTTTGCGTGTGAACTTCTTCTCGCAGTAAGTGCACTGAAACGGCGTTTCACCGGTGTGCAATCTGCGTGCAAGTTGATTGTAAACGTAAAGTTGATTTTTTGTTTTCGTTTCGTTGTGCGCCGTACGGAGCGTGGCCGTGGTAGGTAGCAGGTTTGAACAAAGTTGTGTTTAGGATATTTATGGATTTTTTTTGTATCAGTGGCGGCAGCACCAACAACAGCACACGTTGGAAGGGATAAAGAGAAAAAAGAAAACAACAAAATGCAACTATTAGAAACTGTCCTTTGTCCTTTGACAGATGGTGAACGTGAAGCATGACGGAACCCCCCGTCAGGGAACACAACCAACAATTGAACCGGATGGAGTAAAGTTCGACTGCGAAGACTCCGTTCGTTTACACATAGTTAATGCAATCGTCTCCGTAAAATATGAAAGCATTCAAACACACACACCACAGCAAGGATAATATTTCCAACGAGTTTCAAACAAACCGAACCACCGCCTGCTAGCAACGCGAGGGCGAAAGGATACTATGTATACTGGGAGGGATCGATAGATTGTGATGCATCAAAATAAGGTTCTATTCGATTCAATTGAGTTCATCCCTAAAAGCCATTGTGCGTGCGTTGCCGATCGTTTTCTGAAACGTTCGTCTCCTCCTTTTCTGCTGCGAATGCGCCATTCATATTTCTCCACATCAATGTCACGCAATGGACGCAACTTCCTGTAGCAACATTCAACAGAGGCTTTTCCACCGGACTTTGGGGACAGTAATGAGGATTTTTTTGGAGCACAATTACGGATGGGATTGGGGGGCTGGGCTAGGATTGCAATTTGGCGTGGTAAGAGAACTGCGTGAGTACTTGAGCGATTGCTCACCTGACGTGGTTCGTTAAATGTTCTTTCCGAGTGAACTTTTTCTGACAGTAAGAACATTGGAAAGGAGTTTCGCCGGTGTGCAACCTGTCGGAAGAAGAATGGAGAAGAGCGATTGTAAAATAAAAAAGCGCAATCCCGTCTTCTTGAAAATATGAAAGACTCAGTCTGTGTAATCGGCCACTGCACAGTGGCGTATGGAGTATGGCGGATAAAAAGGGAAGTGATCATTAACTTCGATTAGTAATCTTAATTCGTTTGGAAGATTCATAGCCAGAATTTCTGCTGCCTGCTAGTCTTTCACGAACAAATCGTTCGACTTAAATGGTCTATATCTCCTAGAAGCTGAGCTAAAAACCAGCAGCAGTACTCTCGATGAAGGAGACTCACACATAACCCCGAGCTTTTTTGTAAATAATGGAATCGCTGTTCGATCATATTTTCAAGGACGCGTTTGCCTTTTTTTCTCTCTGTTTCTCGTTCTGGTTATGTTTTGCAAGAGAAAAGAGATTTTAAACTGATAAACGTAAGAAAAGGAAACACAAATCGTAATGGCAATCGTAATATGCGACGCGCCATCACGCTCTTTGTTCGAGAGCGATCGCTCACCTGACGTGGTACGTTAAATGTTCTTTGCGAGTGAACTTCTTCTGGCAATAAGAACACTGAAAAGGTGTCTCGCCGGTGTGCAACCTGTCGGAAGAAGGGAGATCAGGATGGTTTTCATTAGTTAACACCGCACACACGCCAGTTTGCTTCTCTACGGCGTTCTCTACGAATTGCATTTAGGAGATTGGGTGGGGAATATGGGGAAACATGAGGAAACTGATAGGATTGGTGGATATGATGGGTATGCAAAGAAATGCAAAGGACATCACAAATGGAAACAAGGACAAACACAGACGCCCCCCGTTTCGCTTCTTCCTTTCTAGTCATCAAGGAGAGCAGAAAATGCATGAATTATGAAGCATTCAGTCCTCATTAGAGAGAGAGCGAGCATCAAATGCATTGCTTGTGCTACATATATTAGGCGGGCGCTATGGTTTTTTTATATTGTAAAATAAAAAAGCGCAATCCCGTCTTCTTGAAAATATGAAAGACTCAGTCTGTGTAATCGGCCACTGCACAGTGGCGTATGGAGTATGGCGGATAAAAAGGGAAGTGATCATTAACTTCGATTAGTAATCTTAATTCGTTTGGAAGATTCATAGCCAGAATTTCTGCTGCCTGCTAGTCTTTCACGAACAAATCGTTCGACTTAAATGGTCTATATCTCCTAGAAGCTGAGCTAAAAACCAGCAGCAGTACTCTCGATGAAGGAGACTCACACATAACCCCGAGCTTTTTTGTAAATAATGGAATCGCTGTTCGATCATATTTTCAAGGACGCGTTTGCCTTTTTTTCTCTCTGTTTCTCGTTCTGGTTATGTTTTGCAAGAGAAAAGAGATTTTAAACTGATAAACGTAAGAAAAGGAAACACAAATCGTAATGGCAATCGTAATATGCGACGCGCCATCACGCTCTTTGTTCGAGAGCGATCGCTCACCTGACGTGGTACGTTAAATGTTCTTTGCGAGTGAACTTCTTCTGGCAATAAGAACATTGAAAAGGAGTCTCGCCGGTATGCAACCTGTCAAAGAAGGGAGAGCGGGATTTGTATGATTAGTGTCCAGCCAAGGATCCACACACTTTTTCGCTTCTTCCTTTCTAGTCATCAAGGAGAGCAGAAAATGCATGAATTATGAAGCATTCAGTCCTCATTAGAGAGAGAGCGAGCATCAAATGCATTGCTTGTGCTACATATATTAGGCGGGCGCTATGGTTTTGTAAAATAAAAAAGCGCAATCCCGTCTTCTTGAAAATATGAAAGACTCAGTCTGTGTAATCGGCCACTGCACAGTGGCGTATGGAGTATGGCGGATAAAAAGGGAAGTGATCATTAACTTCGATTAGTAATCTTAATTCGTTTGGAAGATTCATAGCCAGAATTTCTGCTGCCTGCTAGTCTTTCACGAACAAATCGTTCGACTTAAATGGTCTATATCTCCTAGAAGCTGAGCTAAAAACCAGCAGCAGTACTCTCGATGAAGGAGACTCACACATAACCCCGAGCTTTTTTGTAAATAATGGAATCGCTGTTCGATCATATTTTCAAGGACGCGTTTGCCTTTTTTTCTCTCTGTTTCTCGTTCTGGTTATGTTTTGCAAGAGAAAAGAGATTTTAAACTGATAAACGTAAGAAAAGGAAACACAAATCGTAATGGCAATCGTAATATGCGACGCGCCATCACGCTCTTTGTTCGAGAGCGATCGCTCACCTGACGTGGTACGTTAAATGTTCTTTGCGAGTGAACTTCTTCTGGCAATAAGAACATTGAAAAGGAGTCTCGCCGGTATGCAACCTGTCAAAGAAGGGAGAGCGGGATTTGTATGATTAGTGTCCAGCCAAGGATCCACACACTTTTTCGCTTCTTCCTTTCTAGTCATCAAGGAGAGCAGAAAATGGTTGGAAGGGATAAAGAGAAAAAAGAAAACAACAAAATGCAACTATTAGAAACTGTCCTTTGTCCTTTGACAGATGGTGAAAGTGAAGCATGACGGAAGGGCGGGCAAGAATTCTTCCGAATTGTGAAATTGGAGAATCGAACGCACTTCGAAACAAACTAGCGTGCATGAATTGTATTCCAAACATGATCGTTCACGTGTTGAAACTATTAAAATTCAATGCTTTGAAATCCACTTCACCACCACCTCACCTCACCCTCGTTTCTCATATGTCGCACCCTTGCCCATGAGCCTAAGCTTCTGCAAGTAATGCTTTCCGAAAAGCAAGCGTGCGAGTTCGTAGCGGAAGGGAAAATTTGGATACAGAAAAATTAAGCCGAAACAAACGAACTCGCATCAATATGTCCGGACGTTTCGCGGAGATATATCCTCCGCCGGAAACGAAAAGAAAACATGAACGGGGGGGTATGTGTGGTGGATATCCTCTCTGTTGCATAGGCACGCACGCACACGAAATAGAGTTCATGCGAATGGAAGCGCGGATTCCATCATTAAGAGCAAGAAGAAGGAAGCGAATTCTCTCACCTGACATGATTGGTAAGGTGTTCTTTTCTCGTAAACTTCTTCCCGCAGTATGTGCACTGGTAGGGTG